>CAKOAT010497376.1:330015-405128 GCA_932364175.1 Eruca vesicaria subsp. sativa
AAAAAAAAAAAAAAAAAAAAAAAAAAAAAAACTTTTTCTCTCTCCTGCTTTTCCTCTCAACTCTCTCTACAACTAGATCCAGATCTTGATCGTGCTCGGGGAGGTCGGCGGCTCCTCCGTTGGTCTCCCCTCCGGTGTTCTCTCCTCTTTTTTCGCCTCTCTTTCTCTGCTCAGTGTCATTCCTGTTGTTGCTCTGTCTCTTCGTAGGTGTGTTGACAGCGATATCTGAGTAGAAGAGATGGGTTTCTTGCAGGGGGTGACTTGTAGCGGCAAGGGTCCTTTTCTTTGCCAGATTTGGTGTGGATTGCGAAAGTGAAAGGTTGCTCTGGGTTTCGAGGACTTTCTTGGAGCAGCCGGGCTTCTCTCTCGCTTCGACTTAACTCGACTTTCCAAGTCGTTGTCTCCTCATATTCTCGGCTGGGAGAATCAATCGGTGGAGTCAGTGCCAAGCCCTCGGGTGTTTAGGTGTCGGGTTTGATGTGGTTAGTCTTGAGGACGGATTCAACCATCTATTGCCTCTATCTCCTTCTCCTGTGGTAGTGTGGCGTTTTCGGTACTTGGCTGGCTGATTCTCGGTGGAAGCTTTGCGGCAGGCCTCAGGTGTCCATGGTCTCCGTCAAATCTAACAGCGGCTGTGGCGAGGAGCTCTGTTTTAAGGGTTTGCGTGGGGACTTATGTTCAAGGTTTGGGCTTTTTCTTATCTGCTGCCAGTGGCTTGGTTGTGGAGAGGAGCTCGGATTTTCTATGCTCGAAGAAGACTCTTGGTTAATTTCAGTCAAGGTTCGCATGAGGAGCTTCTCAAGACTTATTCTTGGAGTCTTTTGCTTCTGTGGCAATGCGTATTGAGCAATTAATGTCTCTGGATGTTATGGATTCCAGTTATGGTGTATTTGTCTCTTTCTTCTTTGATAGCAGGTCCTAAGGTGTGGCAGTCTCACTAGCTTCTTCCTTCCAAATAAAAGCTTCAATATACAGCTATTGACTTTCTTTAGTTTGAGAGATGATGGAAGGCAGCTCTCCCTCCAATTAATGGTGGAAATATATCTCCGTACTTTTCCAACAAAGCTGTGGTGATCTTTTGTTGTGGCAGGACTGATGTGGTTGTAGCAGCGTACTTTTCCGGCGAGACTGCGATGGTTCTTCGTTGTGGCGGGACTGATGTGGTTGTGGTTTCGTACTTTTCCAGCAAAGCTGCGGCGGTTTTCGTTGTGGCGGGACTGGTAGGTCTCTTCTTCTAAGGCTATGAGTTATTGGTTGTTGTTGTGGTGTTTAGGTTTGTTTTTTATTTTTCTTCTTACTTTGTATTGTCTCTGTATTTCTGTCACAATTCAAAAACTGGTATAAAATTTAACATTTTACCAAAAAAAAAAAAAAAGATGTTCAAAGTTTTAAGATGCAACAACAACAAACTTTAAACCGGAAACTCAAAAATGTCTTAGACAATAAACATCTAATTAGTTAAAATGTTTTCTTAAAAAAAAAACGCCTAAAAATCACTTCATTGTTCGGCGACCAAGTCGGGATATGATCAAGAAATTCCGGCGAGATTAAGCACCGTCTTGATCAGTGACAATATCAATGAGGTCGCCATCTTTCATCTTCAACTGTGTGAAAACATTAATTAACAGGAGTTAAATAGGTAAAAAAAATAGAAAGTAAAAAAAAAAAAATGGAAATAGAAAAACCTGAGCAGGAGTGCTTCGTGGATTGAGCTGTTTCTGGCCGAAGACGAATCTGACAGTGCCTTCCAAGTTTCTCTTGGTGCAGCATGCATCCATTAGTTTCTTCAGCTGCGTACTATAGTTTATTTTGTATACATCCTCTACTCCATCCTGTTTACAATATAAAAATGTACATTTCCATTTTCTTTTTAATACATTAAGATTTCTAAACAAGATGTTGTAATCCTTTCTTAATCTTCATAAACAAAAAAATAAAATATTTGTATAGAAGAAAAAGCAAAGATGTTAAGATAAACAATTGACGAAAAGGAGTAAATGAAAAAGACTATTTGTGGAAAGATAAAAGAACAAAAACAATATATTATCAGACAAGCCATGAAAAGCTTGAAGATGGAAAGAGTGAGGGAGACCTGTTGGGTCTTGACCTTAACAGTAATCTTCTTCGGGGGTGTAGGAGATCGAGACTTCTTTGAGGCACGTGAAACAGAGATCGTGGTTGAGGAACTCACCATTGTTCAGACAAACACAACGTAAAATTTTATAAGAAATAGACAAAAAAAAAAAGGTGAAGAGTTTTGCAACTCTTACTCTCACAAGAATATATTGGTTGGTAGGGGGAGGGGAACAGATGGAAATTAATCGCCTTTGAACATTAGTGGGTCTACTTTTATCCTTTATTTTCCGTTTATACCCTTAGTTTGTGTTTTGTTGTCATTGAATCATCACATCACGCATGGACACGTCTCAACAAAACGCTGAAACTTGTAGGAGTCAAACGAAAATGTTTATCAACTTACAAATACATAACATATTTTAACTGGTCGAAAGATATTTTCAGTAACATCAGATGTCACCCATGTTCAAGAATGCGCTAGGCGCTAGTCGGGCGGCTCGATTGGGCCTAGCGCCTAAAGAAAAAATCGGGGATTAGACGGGAATTATATGGAGTATAATTTTTAGACTATATGATATGTTATTAGATATATTAATCTTTAATTGTGTATAACATTAATACATTTTTATGTTTAGAATTTTATAAACACACAAAATAGAATATACAAAGTTAATATGATATAATTTCATCAAAATTATAATTTATTAATTTTTAAAAGAAATAAATATATAAAAAATATTATTAAAAAAAGAAAAAAAAATAAAAAAATGGATTAGGCGGGCGCCTAGGCGACTAGGCGGTCATCTAGGCGGTCTAGGCAGGTTAAAATCGGACGACCGATTTTCTACGGCGATTTGGTAGAAATCGGGGCGGAAGAGGATCGCCTAGCGCATAGGCGGCTAGGCGGCCGATTTTTAGAACAGAGGATGTCACCAATCGACCGCATTATACATACCCTGTGTGTATCTCCTACAAATATTAAAATTCAAAACTCCATTACATGTTACAAAAAAAAAAAAAAAAAAAAAAAACTCCATTACACATAAACCTTAATTGCATTTGTTTAAAATTGGTTTAATGTTTTGTAACAAACCATGAACCTTATAAATCAGATTTAAAACCAAATCTAATATTCATTAAAAATAGCTCAGCGATTCTTTAAAGGATATTAATTTGGTTTTTAATTTGATTTATAAGGTTTATAATTTGATTATAAAATATTAAACCAATGTTATTAACATATATGAATTTTGGAAAATTGGGGAATTCTTAGTTTTAAACTTTTAATCTGTGTGAATATGAATTTCTAACTTTAAATTCGGAAATATTTAGAATGTGATTATAGTTTGAAAGACATTTGATATTATAAGATAGTTTTGTGTGTATACAACTCGTCAACCCTTATTTGAAATGATACAAGAAAGCATTGCAAATGAGTTTTCATTATTCAGTGTGTCTTATAGTAGAATTTGCATGCCTTCAAAAACCACAAGATCATAATGGTGAGAGAGAATATTATTCAGAACTGTTCATGGTAAGACCCGAATCTCCAGCCAACAATCTTTATGAGCGGATAAGTCTTGAGAAAACTATTGTTAAGCATTGTCCTGAAGTAATACGCATTGCTCATAAAGACAGGTCTATGCATCGTTATCGAACAATGTGTTTGGTTTAAGACATGTGAGTTGAACAAATGATGCCTGAAGTATAGTTCTTCTCGAGTGCATTTTCATGAAGACTCGCCCTTTAAAAATACAGATACAACCATCAACAAAAGCACCAGTGGTCTAGTGGTAGAATAGTACCCTGCCACGGTACAGACCCGGGTTCGATTTCCGCCTGGTGCATTACTTTTTTGCTCTCCTATTTGGAAGAAATTTTTTTTCTCTCTTCTAATTACTTTTCTGGTTTAGATAGTATCATTTGTTAACCGGTAAAGAAAGGTTTACGATATTCCGGTTCTCAGATTTCAAGCTAATCAAACCACAATTTACGAGAGAAAAAAACATTAATCTTAATTAATATCTTCAAACTTTAAGATATAACAACAAAAACCACAAACCAGAAACTCAAGAGTTTGATAATTAAGATCTAAAAATAGTTTAAAGTCTTCCTTTTTTTATAAACGCCTAAAAGTTATTTCCTTATGAAAAGCTTCCGGCGAGATTAACCACCGCCTTGGTCGGTGACAATATCAATGATGTCGCCTTCTTCCATCGTCAACTGTGTGAAAAAATCGGCAAAAAATTAATTAATACCACATATAATAGCAGTTAGTAAAAAAAATTATAAAAAGAAATTAAAGGTAAAACCTGAGCAGGAGTTTGTCTTGGTTTGAGCTCTTTATAGCGAAAGATGAATCTGACAGTGCGTTTGTCCAAATTTCTCTTGGTGCAGTATGCATCCATTAGTTTCTTCAGATGTGCACCATAACCAATCTTGTATACATCCTCTCCTCCATCCTGTGTTAATATAAAAAAAAATTGTACATTTCAATTTTCTTCTAAGATTTTTAAAGAAGATTTTCTTCAAAAATTTATTAAAAATGCATAGAAAAAAGGCAAATATGAGAATTTTTTTTTCTAAAGAAGATGTTGTAACCCTTTTCTTCAAAAAATTATTAAAAATGTATAGAATAAAAAAAAGCATAGATGATATATTTTTCTGTCCAAGGAAATTTGGTTAGATCGATAATAAAGTTGGTAAAACGTGAAGAAGAGGAGTAAATGCAAAAATACTATTTTGGGAAATATAAAGAATGAACACTACATTATCAAAGCAGCCATGGAAAAAGCTTGAAGATGCAGAGAGAGAGAGAGAGAGAGAGAGAGAGAGAGAGAGAGAGAGAGAGAGAGATAAACCTGTTGGCTCTTGACCTTAAGCATAATCTTCTTTTGGGGTATGGGAGATGGAGATCTTTTTGATGCACTAGAAGCAGAGATCGTGGTGGAACTCACCATTCTTCAGACAAACACACAAAGTACAACTAAAAAGTGAAGACTTTTGCAACTCTTTCACTCTCAGAAGCTCTTTAAAAGAGTTTTGAGTTTGGAGAGAGAGAGAGAGAGAAAAAGGTGAAGAAACAGATGGAAGTTAAAGAGCTTTGAACAATCCTCGCCAAAGATTACTATTGGTCTATTTTTTGCTTTCCACTTTTACCCTTGGCCTTTTGTTTTGTAAGCTTCTCCAATATGTTTTTTTTTGCAAATTCAAACAGCGATAAACAAAAAAAAGTGAGGAAAAAAACAAACTAGTAAGCAAACTTTTCATCTTCTTCCAACATGTCACATATGATTTTCACTAACATTTCTACCAAATTACTATAAAACAAGCATCACAAAAATAATAATTTTAAAAATCTTTATTGTGATTGTCACTCAAGTTTCTTTAAATCCCTTGTTTGTGAATACTCACTATGAAGATCTTTTCCTTCTTCCATCATCCTCTTAACCATTGCTACCCTCTCAATAACCTTACCAACTGCAATGTCAAACGCATCTTCAATCTTCTCTAGTCCAACCAATTCCGGTTTAGTGTATACTTTCTTCGGTATAATCTTCACAACCTTGTTCTCTGGTCTAACCAATCCCGGTTTAGTGTATATTATCTTTGGTATAATCTTCACAACCTCCTTTCTCATCCTTGAAACACTCTCCTCACCAATCCTACCCAACAATTCCCTGATACTAACCGTTCCATTCTTCACTCCACTCTCCGGTATGTAAACCGAATACTTGGTATAATCCTTAGGAAAATACCACATATACTGGTTATAAGCCGAACCGGGATGGAAGAAAACCGGTATACAACCGGCCAAAATCGAATCAAATATAGATCTCCGAGTATATGAATCTCCAGGAGGTTGTAAACAGAAAACCGAACTCTTAAACACATCCATGATCTTAACCGGATTATCACAATCATTACCTGGTTCATTACAGTTAAGAAACTTGCAAACACCTTGTGAAGCAAGGCACTGCTTTATAATCTCTCCCCTGATGGATCCATCTTGTTTCGGCCTTGGTGCTCCAACAAAACAAAACAAATGTCTCCTCTTCACTCTCTTCACCTTCCTCTGCCATCTCCTAACCTCGGTTAAGCTCTCTGGATGAAAATAAGTCGGATAAGGAACCGCAAACTCGTTGGTCCAAGCAGTGGTTTCGATAGATAACATCGTCGTGTTAGAAAATTCTGGCGAGCACATCAAGTTGCTTCCCCACTCTTCATCCCAACATCTCCTAAAGTCCCAACCGATCCGTCCTGTTACAAAGAAGTGGTCACGACCGTGGAGTTTCCTCCACTCAGGTCTCTCTCTAAGCCACTTAGCCAGCTTTGTCGCTAGTGCGTCTCTAACTGTTGTGTTGTATCCCCAGAGGTGACGGCTCACGTCGAATCCCGCGTAGTAGGGGACGTAGATCGCCGAGGCTAGTGATGAGTCGTTGGTCAAACACTCGTAATGTTTCATCCTCTCTCGGAAGATAACCGATAGCAAGAACTGGTTTGTTGAGTACCAAGAACCGGTTTTCGTGGTTAAGACTTGAGATGTTTTGTTATCATACTCTAGAACCTGGGGACCGAGACCGGAGTTGACCATGAAGGGACACATATTGAACCATTTGTTGAGTGCTCGACAGTTTTTGATGATGTCATCGTTGAATATGCTTGGAAGATTGTGCATGTATATGTACCTTCCTGCACAAGTATCTGTTTCTTCGAGGTCTTCGGGTGGTTTTGCTCTGTTTCCATCACTCTCGTTGGAATATTTGGTGAGATTTGGGGTTTGATGGTGTGAAGAAGAAGCGATGGATATGAAGATGTTGTTTACTTGATGAGTGATTTGATAATTTTTTTCGAACAAATCTGATTTATAGATTTGGAAAACAACGAAAAGACAGAACACGAAAGTAGCTGAGATGATAACCCTAAGCCTTGGAACAGGTTTCATCATCTATTTTCTTTTACTCGTGTGTAAAAGTTGGTATTATTTTATGAAATAAAAGCTTAAAGGGTGTTTTGATATCAGAAATTTTAACTCTTTATTTGTTTCAATGGTCCTAGTTACATTTCCATATTATATAAAGATATTTTACCATTTACAATGGATTCAATTTAAATACATCTCTCCTTTTTAAGAAGTTTCCACCATGGACACGCCTAGATGATCTGCATTATCCAATAGAACATTTTCAATTTTTCTGTAAAAAAAAACATTTTATTGGGAAAGATACCATAAAAAAATTATATGCAAGAATAATAATTATAGTCTTTTAAGAGAAACCAAAAAGTACTTACTAGTAATCGAGTTGTTCATTTTCAAATTCTGGATTTTAATTGAAATTACGACAATCTTAGAAAACATGTCTAGAGAATGAATTTTTATGTATATTAATTATAAAAACAATTTTTAATAATAATTTTATATTAGTAGGAAGACATTATAGAAGGTATGAATTATGAAGGATTTATTTCTATCATATTGATTGTGAAGAAATTCTTTTCTTTGAAGGAAGATTTTATACTAACAATAGTAGGAGCAAAAGACATTTTGTAATCCGATATCAACCTCTTTTGGCAAAAAGATTAGCAAACAATACAAGCAGCTAGCTTCCAGGTAAAATAATATTCGTAGGAAACATTAAGAAAACAATCCAAATATGTCAAAAATTTATAGTATCTCTGTGAGTTTTTTTTGTCATCACAATTAGCCCATTCTGCATTTGTGACGGATATTCTTTTAACCATACCGTGTAGGCCTGAACATTCGGATATTCGGTTCAGTTTCGGATAGGAACCATTCGGTTCCAGGTATATCGGATAAATCATTCTTATACCCAATAGATATTTATGAGATTTCGGTTCGGTTCTGGTTCGGTTCTAGTTCGATTTCGATTCGGTTCTTGATACCCATTTAATAAATAAATCAAATATATATATACAAAATATATTAGTTAATATGTTAGTTTAAATGCTTTAGGGTATACATGCTTACATACTAGTTAATCCAACAAGAGTTCGAATTTATAAAATGTTAATTTTATAAATATTTATCATATTTTAATATAGAAATACCATATATATTTATAATATAACAGAACAAATAAAACATAACGTGGTCTAGTGGTAAAAATATACTTACTCTTTGTATATAACATGGGTTCAAGTGGACTTGATGTCATTTTCTCTTATTTTAAAAAGTATAACTTGTTTTTTCGGATATTCAGGTACCCGTTCGGTTCTCGGTTCGGTTCCGGTTCCGGTTCGGTTTTTCGGGTATAGAAATATAAGAACCATTCGAATATTCAAGAATTTCGATCTGATTTTGGTTTTGAGTATTTCGGTTCAATTCCGGTTCAGTTTTTCGGTTCCAGTTTTTTTGCTCAAGTCTAATACCGTGTATGCCGGTTGGATTTTGGGTTGGACATTTATAATCCGATATCCACCTTTCTGGGAAAAAAGATTAGGAAATAATACAAGCAGCTAGCTTCCAGGGAAAATAATAATCGTAAGAAACATTAGAAAACAATCAAAATATGTCAAAAAAATTTCTAGTATCTTTGTGAAATTTTTATCACAATTAACTGAATTTGGATTTTTGACGGACATTCTTTTAACCAAACCGTGTCCCTTACTTAATGCCGGTTGGATTTTGAGTGGCTAATAAATAACGTAAAAAATACATGGTTTAACTCGGTCTATAGGTACACATTTAATGGCTAATAGATCTAAACCGCTTTAAACCGAACCGTTTGCACGGCCAACAACGATCACATACCAAAATATACAAATAAATAGAAACGTTACATAGCGTTCAAAAAAAAAAAAATATAGAAACATGACATTTTTGTTGACATTCGTTATAGCAAAAATAAGTTAGAAGATAAAGTAATAAACTCTTTAAAGTAACTAAGGAATCCAACTTGAAGCAGAATCAAGATGGATAAGCATTAGAGAAGAAAAAAAAATTAAAAGAAGCAATTTTGGCTAGTGTTTCAAAGACATTAAAACCTCGAAAGTTCATCTTGAGAGAGCAAAGGTAAACTTAGGATTACTATGAGTGAGTTGGGTCGAAAAATGGACTTTTTACGTTAACTTAAAAATGTATTTTTAAAATAATTCTTGTATATTAAGCCCTTTATCAAAAAAAAATAAAAATAATTCTTGTATATTGAAAACAAACTAAATTTCAATACATTGAATCACTAAACACTAAACAGTAATACTTTGTCCATATGAAAAAAACGTTTAATTACATGAAATATTACTTTGTTCATTACTGCCACATGTTTGGAATTGCATTATTTTATTTATTATGTACAAAACATAGCTTAGAACTATAAAAGAAGCTCTGAAGATTAAGATTTCGTTGAAAAGGTAATTAAACGTTTTTTGTATCTTGAATAATGACATTCTCTCAAGAACCCTACTCACTGCAATTTCAAAACGCATCCTCAATCATAAACACATAAATGTAGATGTATTATATTATGTTTGGTAGATTTATATATAATTTAACTTAATACTTAAATTGTTGCTTTTCTGTTTAGTCAATTTCCATAGATAAGAATCACGGAAGCAAAAAACGCAAAAAAAAAAAGAAGAAGAGAAGAACAAAGTAAAGAAAAAAAACAAGCGACAATTTTTTTAAAAAAACTTAAAACTCTTAAATTCAAGTGATATTTTAAAATTATAATATATAAATGTTATATTTTATTATTTTTGTATTATTTGAATATCATTAAATAAATGTCTCTTTTTCATACCTTTATATAACTTCAATTTTTTCTGTTATTATACTTCATATTATAATTGTGTTGGTAATGTTTTACTGCTATTACATTCTACATGAATAATCATAAAAAATAGAATATTGTCATGTTTGGGTTTTTTATGTGTTTGGTCATATGAAAATTATGGTCATTAAAAATTTATTATTATTACATATGTTTGGTAAAAAAATCAAATTTCATGCATCATTTTATTACATACTTCATTTTTACTATGTAGTATTTTTCTTATAATTCATTTAATTTAAGT
Organism: Eruca vesicaria subsp. sativa; assembly: GCA_932364175.1. NCBI lineage: Eukaryota > Viridiplantae > Streptophyta > Magnoliopsida > Brassicales > Brassicaceae > Eruca > Eruca vesicaria. Next base: position 340,126 of record CAKOAT010497376.1, read on the forward strand.
TGTCATAAAGGAAAAGTAGCATCAAGAAAAAATAACCCTGGAAAATTATTTAAAACTGAATCAGTTTAATGAAAAATATTTCTTATTACTACAAACTGAGAAGCAAATTATTTGTAAATAATAAATTACAAAGAGAAAGAAAATTTTATCTTATTTTATGTAAAGATAGATATATATTTTTTTTTATTATTAAAAATATTATATATATTTAAAATTATGTTATAATTTGTTTTTATACATAAAAATGTAATTTAGGTTATATGCATATTTCTTTTCTTGAAAATGCTATTACTATAATTGCAAACCAAAGTGTGAATAATTTAAAAAAAAAAAGAGAAAACAAGAATTCAAATAATATTGAATGTCGTATATTTGAAATAACTATCTATGTACTATGATTACTGAAACATAAATACGAATCAAAAATTAGATGGAAAAACAATTTTTTGTTCTTTAAAATCCCACATATCAGATGCAAAAATTATATGATCCTACTATTAAAATAAAAATTATATTTGAAGAATAACAATCCACAAGCCCACTACATCTAGGGAGTGATGGAGTATTTACACCACCGCAATACTACCGAGGGTTTACTCCATCACTCCCTCGATGTAGTGAGGTTCTGGTTGTTACTCATCAAACATAACTCTAGTAGTTCTGGGTATTTCTTCACAGCATTGGGAGGATCTTCATATAGGTAGCTCAGCTTTATGGCTTGGAAAGCCGCTGATGATTTGGCTCCAGAAGCAGCATCGTTTGAGGGATGTTTTTATTTTTCAATTGGCGTGATTTCATGTCGAGGGGAAGCCATTTTTTATGTATCAAGAGGTTGTACTTACGTTGGACTTAAGCGAGTGGTTTTATATTGTAATATTTTTTTTTTTGAATTATTGTAACGCAAATCTTATGTACTGAATGAATATTATTATTGTTTCCTAACTTATATTGTGTAATAATAGTGAGTTTGAATAATAGCTTAATTATAGGGTGTAATCTGAAACTGTTATTATGATTTTGTTTGATTATATGTTTGTAGCGTAATTGTCGTAATTTGTTTAGTACCTTATCATCCGGGATTTGTGAGTTTGTATATCTTTTTGATAAAATTGGTTGGAATGAATGCATCGTTTTATGAGTTTGTAAAGTTTTTTCTATAGGCTAGATTGTCCGGTCCTACAGCCATAGAGTTTGTATAGATGATTTTCGGTATAATCATCGGCAATAGCTTTCTCAATACAAACATTGTCATCTTTCACATTTTTCTCTAATATTTAAACCAAATACTTGGTATGATCCTTTGGAAAAATACCACTTGTTCCTGTTATAAACTGAATCCGGTTTAAAGAAACCCGATATACACCAGGCTAAAATTGAATCGAAGGTTGATCTTGTGTAGGTAACTAGTGTTAAGGATACACAAGATCCTTCTACTGATCTACAGAGATCAATCATAATAGCTGTCTCAATATTCTAGTCTCTAGTTATAGAAAGCATAGTTAATACGATAACTTGGAGACTACTCCATATGCTGTATATAACATTTCTCTATACATCTCTTAAGATAATAAGAAAGCTCTTACATTTACAACTAGTACACAGAAGATGGAATCTTAAAACACCTCCATTACCTTAACCGTATCTGATCACCACAATCTTGATGTATCACGGACTGTGCTAGAATTTTGAATCATTCTTGTTACGCAAGGAATTGTCTTGCATTAGGGTTTAATAATCATGTCTTTTTGCATGTCTAGAGAAATCTTTTTTTCTTCATGCGCAAAGTGTTTGGTAATAACATACATATGCAAACAAAATGACACTGATATGTTGAAAATTAAATAAACAGTAACTAAGAGAGAAGTAACACAAGATCGTAGTTGAACTTGAATTCAGTTTCAGAAGACAAGAAGCAGCATCAAAAAGTTCAGAGATATGCTGTTTTCGCTGCTTGTCTTTGAAAAGAACCAACAACAAATTCCCCAACTAATTCTGAACGAAAAGTAAAATCACGAAGCGTATTCAAAGGCCTGTGGAGGTTGTGGCTCGTCATCTACAGCCATAGCCGAGGCTGTTGTTCCTTGTGTAGCCGCCGCTGCACCAGTAGCAGGAGAAGCTGTTGAAGTTGGTGCATCGGTCAGGGAGAGAACCTCTGGCTCGTGTTCACGCAAGTCCTTTAGAAGAACAAAACCTGATGGAGCTAGCTTCACTGGCACGTATCTGCTATCTTCAAGTAGCTTTATGTACTTCTCTTGAGCTGGGACTACTCGAGCTGGGTTTACTAGAATCTCAAACGCAGCCTCTGGCTCTACAGCTTTCTTCTCAACAGTTGCTGTGCTATCCACCTGATCATGGAGACAAGAATTTTAATCACGGTCCAAAAAAGATAAAGACTCATGCCTAAGAGGCAACATACCTGCATAGAGTCTCCTTCCTTGTCAGATGATTCTTTTCCTTTACCAGATCCACTTTCACTAACAGACTTTTCAGCACCTGATGCTTTTTCAGCATTAGCTTTCTGCTCTGCTTCTTTCTTAGCCCTAGCTTTGGCTTTAACTGAGGTTGACAGAACAGCGGTTGGAAGTTTAGCAGCGGTATTGGATGTGGGAACCGTGGTGGGTTTTGGGTACTCAAACAAAGACGGCTTCGCATGTGACATGAACTCAAACTTTGGGACCTTAAGGTCGTAGTTCAAACCGATGAAGGCGGTTGGTGAGAAGGCCAAGCTGATGAAATAGATCAGAGGGTACCAATACCAAAACTGGCTGAAAACAGCGAGACCAATCACAGCAGTGACTTTGTCATGTTTGGTCTTCGAGAGCAATCTTATGGTAACGTTCCTACCACCTGCATCGAGGATACCAGAGGCTAGAATTGCTCCCATCTTGCTCATTGTGTCTTCGTGCTTGTCGAGTATGATCTTCTCAAGTTGGCGCCTACAGAACATAATATAAATTATCAGTCTCTATCAAATTATTTACTACCTCCCAAAGGCTGAACAGAGTAGATGTGTACTAACCTAAATGTCCCAACACGAGAATCGCTTGCTTCACTAATTTGAACCATCACCATGGCCATTGCTATCAAAGCACCTTGACGAACAAAATCAACTACATCCGATGTAAGTGGCTCCAACAAGGATATCGCTTCGCTGAGACCAGTGCCTGCGCAGGAAATACCTACTGCAAGAGCCGCTCCATAGCGAACATGTGGATTGTACGACTCAGAAAGTAATGATACAATACGCGGAGTCTACATAGAAAGAAAAAACAACACAGTTCCTGTAAGCACTAAAAAAATAGAAGTTAGTGGTCATAAAGGAGAATCAGAAACAGACCTGCTCTGGATCAGAGTACAAGACAAATCCAAGAGCCAGAACAGCAGTCCTTCTAACATCATCACTGACATCAGATACAGCAAAGTGTAGCAATTGGCGAATTGCCTTATTGTTTGCTGTCCCACAGTAAGCCAATGCTAGTGCGTACATGCCACCATAACGGATGATAGGATCCTGGTCTCTAGTCATCTGCTCAATCAAGGTATCAGCTCCTTCTTCTCTGCCGTATACTGTAAGAGCTATGCCAAGAGCCAATCCCCTAGAAAAACATAACAGATGCTGATCAAGGAAATGCTAAATCAAAATACCATGGGCCATAATCACCAAAATATATCCACTACATTACCTTATGATCTTCTCATGCTGTGTCTCATGAGCATAAGCGAGCATCTCACTAGCCTTTTCGGTTGCGGTTCCAACTAATAATAAACCCATGCTGATTCCAGCAGCCTCACCAGCAACCGCACTGTCAGTGTAAAGCACGCTTTTGACATCATCATATATCTCCTCATCTGCTGTTCCAAGAGCTGACAAACCAAGACCTAAGCAAGCTCCGTGTTGAATGACCTGCACCCACAATTTCGAAATACATGTTATTTCTGAACGAAGAGGCTTACAAGGAAGAGAGAGACTATATCAAGTAAGATATTAGCTAATCACCTCAACATTGGTACTCCGTAAGCTATCACGCAGAAACTGCTTGATGCCCTCGCCATGGTTAGCATGGATAAGGCCGAGAGCGTACAAAGCCCCTCCTTCAGAATAAGGACTCCCGCCACCACCTGCTCCTCCCTGAGGTAAGTATGGAGCCATCAATGACCTACCCTGTTGCAGGTGACCTCTGTGAATAACACCTAGTCCCGCCGTAGCACTAAACTTAGCCCAATTAGTGGCTCTGCTTAGCCAATCCTGTCAATTCAGAAAACAACATACGAAAAGAGAGTTAAAATCACTAAGCCACACAGTTAACCTCAAACATTAGGAAATACTACAGTGAAAGTAAAATATTTACCAAATTCTCTCTAAGAAAAGTGTCCACTGTAGTTCCAGCATGCATGATCGCATTAGCGTATATGGTAGCACTGTGGCAAACACTGTTCCGCATCTCGACAGACTGTTTGATTGTCTTTAGTATCAGCAGGTCCGATCTATAGAAGACAATATTACAAATGAAGAATGTGATTACTTCCTGGAATAACGATTTTAGAATAAATAGCATCTCCTTTCAAGATACCAAAACTTCAATAGTAACTTACTTGTTGTGGCTGTAAAGGAACTGAAGTGTCAACTGAATAGATGTCTCTCCAGATAAAATTCCCTTAATCTTGGTTAGCCTCTCAGCATATGTAGCGTCAACTGGATCTGTCTCGTGCACAATTGTCTGAGCTGGCGTTTCATCCGCCATCTGAACATCCCCCGAGGGGTTCTCGTTTGAAGTTGCAGTAGTTTCAACGGCCTGAGCTGCTTCTACAGGGCGTGTTTTGGGGGCAGGAAGGCGATCTCTAACACTCAAGAGGAAGGCCTGGTGCTCGTTCTCTACAAGATCAAATGCAATTTGCAATGCTAATAAAGCATCATCCTTGCTCTCTGAGCGAAGAAGCTTCTCCAATATGGTTGCAACACCTTGCGGTTCATCCAAGAACATGAGGCATTGACAAATGCTCAGATAATCAGGAGAGGGCAGCTTCTGGTAGACTTCAACAAGTAAACTAAGCACCTGAAAGAATAGAAAAGAATGGATTCATAATTCCAAACAAAGACTAATGTAAAGAGCGTAGACGGAAAAAAAAAAGAGTAGAAAACGAACTTTCAATCCAACCAATGGCACATCTCGAACAGGTATAACAGAAACTGGAACAGAATTTTCAGTTACAGCTTAGAGACAGAAATGCTAGCATACATGAGATTACCATACAAGGTACTAGGAAGATGCAGAAGTGAAAAATGATGCAAATATGAGACAGAGAATACTAGCATACATGAGATTACCATACAAGGTACTAGGAAGATGCAGAAGTGACAAATGATGCAAACCAATTCTATTCTACTCAATCAATAGCATAAGAACATCTATCTTATTCAATCAAGGTCTGAGACCATTGGTCTTACCTCATGTCTATACTCTCTGCGGTTAACGAAAGAATGAGAAACACCGATGCAATATGTTAAAGTCCCTTCAACATTGTCGCTCTTTGTGATAGCTTCCTCCAACTTATCCAATCTCCGGCATTCTAACGCAATGCCCATAGCCTGTTGATACTTCCCATCAGTGATGCATCTGCACAGGGAAAACAACGTAAGAAAATTGAGGCACTAACATGACTAGAGAATTAAAAAATTGTAGGCATACGTACTTTCCAAGCATTCTTTCAACAATGGCCTCCAGCCTGGGATCAATGTCCACCATCTCACTTGACTCCACTGCCTTCGATCTGAGAAGGGCATACTCATCTATTGCTTTGGCTGAAAACATAACAGAAACATCAGATGAGAAAACACTGTTCTAGTTATCAATCATCTTATTGTCTCTTATTATAGGACTATACAGCTTAAAAATGCAGAAAGCAATAGCTGGATGTGGAAGCAATAGATACATGGTCTTTTGCACTTCGTCAAGTTGATATGTTCTTGTCTTAGATACATATTGCAGTCAAAAGTACCCTAGCTAGGGACTACTGTCAAAACAGCAAAAAAAAAAATGAATAAATACAGGAAGAAGCTTCTTAATCCTCACCTAGAAGCGTATGAACATAATCCGTATCCTCTGAAACATCAAATAGGGATCCGGCTCCTAGAGCATAGGACAACGAATCATTAAGCTCGCCCAAGTAATAGAAAACCTGCGATAAAATTTCATCATCATAATGCGTAAAAAATGTAAAAAATTACACATTTTCCCACTAAGCTATATGTAACAAGACACAATTTAAGTTTAGCAAACGCTAGATCGTACCTTGGAGACAAGCAAAGCAGCAAGCTGTCTTTGATGCAAATCGAATTCTTCATCTTCATACAAACTCTCTCTGCAAAACAGAAACGGCAACTGAGTCAAGCAACGCAAAAATCACTTTAGAGACCTAACAACTAATAGTTTCACACAACATAATCAATGTGCCAAGCACAGCCTCTACAACTTGATCTCTCACACCACTAAGAATAATGAAGACAAAAGGATCCAAAAGTCTCTACATTATATTGCCTAAAGGACATCTAAAAAGAGGCACAGTATCATATTCACTAACAAGTTAGAACTCAATTACAAAAACAACTATTTGCTAAACATGGTAACGCTAATCCATATCAAAGAAACACACTTTCGTTCCTTACCCTAACAATTAAGCCTGCATACCTATGCATCAGCCATAAAGTTTGAATTTTTACTTAATTCTAGAAAGACCCAAGTACAAAGAGAGCTCAACTAATCAAAACCCTCACAATTTTCACTTGAATTTTCCAGAAATCAAAAAACAGATCAAGTGGGAAAATTAAAAACCCTAATTCTCGAAGTTAAGAAAAGTTACATGATTGGAACACTAGTGGAGATCTCAGGCCAGAAGCGATCAACCAAGTTGTTGAGATGGGAGAGCGCGTGATGCTTCAAAGTAGGCTGAGGCTCGTTGAGCATTGCCAGCAACCCTCCGGCGGAGCTAACCATAGCGGCGGCCATTCTCAGTTAATCTCTATTAGATTTGAAAGTGGGGGCTGAGTTTGTTATATATTCACAATGAAACTATTTCTATATCTCTTAACATTTATTATATATCAATAAAATATTAGTATAATTGTCTATAAAATCAGTTTCGTACGACGTTAATTCTTCGAATGAATAACTATAATGATATCTTTAGTGAATTATCAAAATTATAATTGATTATACTATTAACATTTTCGTTTTTTATAATCTTTGTTATTAATTTTTTTTTTTATATCTGTTTTTAAGTTACATATATAAAAAGGCATTATTACTAAACGTGGTCATAATTTAAAAATCTTTAATTTCCCTTTAAAACATAATCTCAAAACAACATAATAGTTATTTTGTGAGAAATTGACAAATATAATTTAAAATTTAAATTCTTTTCTGTTAAACTGGTTTGAAAATAATATATAAAATATTTTTTTTAATGTGGTATATTATATATATAATTGATTTCCTAAACAAGAAAAATTCACAAAAACATTATATAAAAAAAAAAAATTCTTTTGTTTAGATAGTATAAGTTTTCTATGAACAAATATTTTTAATTAACATATATTAATTGCTTAAAGGAACAAAGACTATAATACAAAATTACATAATTAAGATAACATAAGTTGAGATATTTTAGTAACTAAAAATAACAGTCCTATGTCATTATTAAAAATGATACTTTTTTCTTTTCAATTTTAGAAAAACTATATTAAATAAAAATATAAAATTAACTAAAAATTATTTAGAAAATATAGTAGATTGTATGTTTGGTTTGATTATTTCACTGCCAATCTCATCAATACTTCATCTTCTTTTCTATTTTTATTTAAAAATGATAAATATTAATCTTAGTGTATATAGATTTCAACCAACATTAATCTAAGTAATTCCAAAAAATATTAGTCTTAGTATAATAATTAAAACACTAGTCTTGGTATGTTTTGAATAAACAATTGGGTTCTGTAATACAAAAAAAAATCCTACAATCTAATGTACACATAATAAAAGTAACCAAACTGACTAAATATTTTCACATGAAATTACATGTCTAACTAAAAGTAAAATTATATAATTTAAAATAATATTAATATATTTTATATTATAAAATAATGTCATTCATTTTTTATATTAATTAATTCTTATATATTTTTTTGTTTAGCAAATATTTATTTACGTGCATGAACATGGAAAAATAACTATTTTATTATACACGTGTAAATATTAGTAAATTTATGTTTAAAATCATATTTAAATTCTAAGAAACATATTTAATATACAATAATAATACAATAAAACTAATATAAATGCCGGATTTCATAAAATTAATTAAGTATTACATTAAAACAAATAATTTTCTTATTTTATAAAAAATATCTTAAAATAAAATAAATAAAAATTTTTATAAATTAATAATTTTATAAATTAATTAAATACTAAATTTTCAACATTATTAGAGGGGCTACTGATATCAGAATTTAGAAGGAGACTAGTGATTTTAAAAGTTGATACATATTTAGAAGTTAAATAAATTTAACATATATTTTATAAATTTCTACCAAAAAGTTTGTATTGATTTGTACAGTTTTTTATTGACTATTCTGGATTTGCATATATGATCCTATAATGATTATAAACAATTACCACATATATAAATTTTATATAAATATATACAAAATGTTATGAATACAAATTCCAATAACAATTAATAACTTTAGTGGATTTATAGAATTATTAAAATATAAACTTTTAGAAAAATAAATAATTTTATATAAAATTATTATATCAATAACACTAGATTTGAGTGAAAATGTGAGAATCTATAAAATAATAACACAATACTCTACGAATTCTAAAATTTGCTATAAATCTAATTCCCACAAACTTAATTTTTAAAATCTATATCCACTTTTAGAATTCTCAAATTGTATATAAATTGTTCTCCTAATAATACTAACTTTAGTAAATTTATAGAATTATTGCTATCTAAATCTTTAAAATAACAAATGATTTTATATAAAATTATAAAACCATTATACCAATAACACTAGATTTGGGTGAGAATGTGAGAATCTGTAAACTGATAACACTAACTTTACAAATCCTAAAATTCGTTATAAATCTAACCCCTATTATCTTATCTTTTAAAATCTATCTAGTTTTACAATTCTCAAACTGTATATAAATTATTATCCCGATGACCTACCCCCTCCCCCGAAGATGTCCATTTAATACGTCAAAGGTCATCGACTTTTTTTCTGCTTTGGGTGATGTGTGTGTGTGTGTGTGTTTAAAGCTTGAATAGGATGGACTTTATAAGATATGTCTTCTTGTAGGGCACATATCGACTTAACCCACTTGACAATAGTTATTGGCTATCATCAATTATTGATAGAACGTCCTGCTGCATGTGGAATTTATATAATTTGTGGAATTTATATAATTTTTAGGTTTTCATAACATAGAATACTATGCGGTTTGAAAACACAATCAAAATATCATACATTGTGAGATCAGGATTTTGGATTGCTAGAAATGTTATGTCCAAGAAAAACAAGGGTGGAATGCACAGTACCTAATGCTCATAGGGCTGGGCATTTTATCCGTTATATTTGATTCGATTCGTTATTCGTTTCGATTCGATCCGAAAATTCCGGATATCCGTAAACTTTCGAATCAAAGCAAATACTAAAATTCAATATCCGTTAAGATCGAAGCAAATCACAAATAGTAAAATTTTGGGAAGCGGATATCCAATCCGATCCGTAAATATATAAATATATGTATATCTTGATTATATTTAACATTCTAAATGTATAAAATTATATAATTATTATTCTAACATATGATTTTGAACAATTCTATTCAAATTATTACTTATATAAAAGTATTACGTAAAAAGAAAGAAAGAAAATTATGACAATTATATTTTTTTTCTTAAATTTTGTGTTATTATAATTGTAACTTAAGCTTAGAAAAATTACAAAATATATAAATTCACTAGTTCTTTTAAGTTTTATTTTATATATCATGCAAAAAAATATTTTTGCAAAGCAAATTTGTATTAAAATCTTAAGATTATTTATATTAATCAAAATGGATGAGATATCCGTAAATATTCGTAAATATCCGCAAATATCTATTTATTTTCCTGATATCCGTTTTTTCGGATATCCGTATTTTTTCGAAGCAAAGCAAATACCAAAATTAGATATCCGTAACATTCGAAGCAAATCACAAATACCTTAAAAAACCCGGATATCCGATCCGTGCCCACCCCTAAATGCTCATGCATGTCATTCATATGCTTGGAACTTGGAAGGTAAATGTATTTGAGTATTTCAGAAGATGCATCTTCTTGTAGGGCACATAACGATGTAACTACTTGACAATAATTATTGGGTATCATCAATTATCGTGGAAAAAAGTGTTTGGTCAGCATTATATAATAAAAATCCAAACTCTTTATTGCTGAAAAGTCATGTGGATACCTACTGGCTACTGCTTGTGGAATTTTTAAACTATAGTTTTATCTATAAAAACCCTCTTTTAGGAGAACGAGAAGGTAACACTTTATCCTTTTAAACTATAGTTTTATCATGAAGCTGTTTCTTTCACTTGCGTTCAACACTCTCATCTTATTCCAAATTTTGGATGCGAGGTTTTTCTATGAAGCGTCTAAGGTTGATGGTGACGCTGATAGAAAAGCTTTACTAGTCTTCAAGTCTCAAGTTTCTACAAACAATAAACTAGCCTTGGTCTCGTGGAATGACTCTACTCCGTTCTGCCTATGGAAAGGTGTTACATGTGGCCGCAAACAGAAAAGAGTTACAGGTTTAGACCTGGGAGGGTTAGAACTTGGTGGGATCATCTCCCCTGCTATCGGTAATCTTTCTTTTCTCAGATCTCTTAATCTTGAAGAGAACTCTTTTGGTGGTACCATCCCAAAAGAGGTGGGAATGTTGTTTAGGCTTCAACAGCTGAATATGAGCTATAATAATCTCAAAGGAGTGATTCCAACAACCCTCTCTAACTGCTCTAGATTGGTGACACTTGTTTTAACATCAAACAGTCTTGTAAACGGTTTACCTTCAGAGCTAGGATCGTTGTCTAGCCTTGAGAGTTTGTTTCTTAGTAAAAACAAACTTTCAGGGAGGTTTCCAACATCTCTAGGAAACTTAACATCACTCAAACAACTTTCCATTGCATATAATAATATGGAGGGAGAGGTTCCAAACACAATAGGTAGATTGTCCCAGTTGATAAATCTCCAAATTTCAATGAATAATCTCTCAGGTGTTTTCCCACCAGAAATTTATAACTTATCCTCACTTAGGTATTTGTCCATTGCTGCCAACCATTTCTCCGGTAGTCTAAGACCTGATTTTGGATATATGCTTGCAACACTTAAAGAGTTGCATTTGGGGGTGAACTCTTTCTCAGGTGATCTTCCCAAAACAATATCCAATATCTCTACCCTGAAACAGCTAGAGGTTTCACAAAACCATTTCACAGGAAGTATCCCAGTTAGTTTTGGAGCACTAAAAAATATTCAGTATCTGGGGCTTAGTCAAAATTCTTTTGGAAACAACTTAGGGGGAGATCTTGAATTTTTCAAGTCTTTGGTCAACTGCACTAAGCTTCAGATGTTGGATGTTGGTTACAATAGACTTGGAGGGGAATTACCAATCTATGTAGCTAATCTTTCTAACGAGATAACAGCAATATACCTTGGAGGTAATCTCATATCTGGAAGCATTCCTCATGAGATTGGGAATCTCATAAACCTGCAAGCACTTGGCATGGAATACAATTTGTTGACACAAGGAATACCAGCATCTCTTGGGAAGATTTCAGGATTGAATTTATTGGCACTGAACTCAAATAGAATGTCAGGAGAGATACCAAGTGATCTTGGAAACATCACTCGGTTAGTGAAACTCCATTTATTCCAAAATAATTTTGAAGGAAGCATTCCTCCTAGTCTTGGAAACTGTCGTTTTCTGTTATATCTTTGGATAGGATATAACAGGTTAAACGGGACTATACCCCAAGAAATCATGCAGTTAGAGTCTCTGGTTCAATTGTTTGTGAATCGTAATCAGCTGACCGGTTCTTTTCCTAAAGATGTTGGAAGATTAAAACAAGTTACTCAAATATCTGTCGCAGACAATAGATTGCATGGAAACATCCCAGAGACTATAGGAGATTGTCTCAACATGGAAAAACTTTACCTAGGAGGAAATTCATTTGATGGAGTTATTCCGAATATCAGAAACTTGAGAGGACTTACACTCTTTAACTTATCAAACAACAATTTTTCAGGCAACATACCTGAATATCTTGCCAACTTTACCTCGTTGGAGATTTTAGATCTCTCTGGTAACAATTTTCAAGGAGTGGTTCCAACAAAAGGAGTGTTTCAACATCCTGAAAAGTTTTCGATGTCTGGTAATAGAAATCTTTGTGGAGGAATCCCTGAACTAAAGTTAAAGCCATGCCCTCAAAATGGGACTACAAGACATTATTCATCAAACAAGAAGAAGATTTTCATCGGTGTTGGTGTTGGTATTGGTGTAGCTTCTCTTCTCTTGTTAGCACTATTATTAGTAGCCCTTATGAAAAGGAAGAATAAAAACACCAACCACTTGATGTTGGATCCTCCAACATTAGAACCTTTCTATGAAAGAGTAAGCTATGAGGAGCTTCGAGCTGCGACGAATGATTTCTCCTCCAGAAATCTGATTGGTTCAGGAAACTTTGGCTCTGTTTTTAGAGGGTTGCTTGGTCCGGAGTCTAAAGCTGTTGCAGTTAAAGTTCTAAATCTTCAAACGCGAGGCGCGGCCAAGAGCTTTACGTCGGAATGTGAAGCCTTGAAAGGTATAAGGCATCGAAACCTAGTGAAACTTGTGACTTCTTGCTCAAGTATTGATTTCAAAGGAAATGAATTCAAAGCTCTAGTGTATGAGTTTATGCCCAACGGAAACCTAGACACGTGGCTGCACCAAGTGGAAGTGGAAGTTGAAGTTGAAGAAGACTCTTTAAATCATTCAAGACCGCTTAAGCTGTTTGAACGACTTAACATAGCCGTAGATGTGGCTTCTGTTTTGGATTATATACATTCCCATTGTTATGACCCTGTGGCTCATTGTGATCTAAAGCCAAGCAATGTTCTCCTAGACAATGATTTAACGGCCCATGTAAGTGACTTTGGTCTTGCTCGGATCATTGACCAAGAGTCTTTCATCAACCAAGTTAGCTCCACGGGTGTTAGAGGAACCATCGGCTATGCAGCACCAGGTAAAAAAAAAATAGTCTTTTCGTTTCATATTCAGTGTCCTTGTAGAATACTAGATGCATAGTCCCCGCGCAAGCGCGGGGATTGGATACGTTGTTGATGTGTTGTGTAGTTTTGTGTATGAGACTTTGCTGTTTTTTTTTTAACATTTGTTTATCTGGCTTATCTATAATGGTGATGAATGAAACATTAGAAGTCACACAACTTGATTAGTATAATAAAAGAATAAACATCAAATTCATATGGGTTGATATTTTCATATTTTATCTTCATAGTGATTTTATCGAGCATTCCCTTTATTAGTGATTTTATCGAGCATTATTGTTATTAGTGCTTTCATGTAAAAAAATAATTTAATGGAGACAAGACAAAAAAGGACATGTGTTTATTAGTGTAATTTTCTTTCTAAAATTATGTTGTATATATATATATATATATTTTTTAATTGTGATGTATATGAGATTTATGGCTGATCTGAATGGTTCGGGGTAAATATTTATTATTGAAAAATATGTTTTTATTTTATTTGATTATTATAACTGAATTGAAATGATATTGGAGGTTAGAACATGATAACATTTCTTATAAAAGTATATAAGATGGTCTCATAAAGTTTCAAATCCTTAACTTATTTTGTATCCCAACAACCAGCATAAAAAATCATTCTGAATCTCCCTAAGCTTTTAGGTATCCCGAAAAGCCTAAATAAAAAAAAAATTACATGCAAACACTGCGTTTCGAACCCGCACACTCGCGGTACAAACTTCTAGTCACCAACTTACACCACTGGGCCATTTCATCACTCATCAATAACATTTAATCTTACAAAATGTTATACGTTTTTGTTTTCCCTAATAACACACATGGGGCCCGTAAACTTGCTGAGGTGGATAGGCTTAGGAGCCTTGGAAGTGTATCATTATAATATAGATTTTTCTTTTGTTATAAAATAAGTGTGTTTTCGACTTTCAATGCAAAATTTATTAATTTTGGATTTCAATTTATTTTTCTATTAGTTGAAATATGGGTAGGATATATAAGTATTTGGGTTTTTCTATAGAAAATATGCAAAATTAACTATTTTATAATTGGTATGCATAAACTAAAGTGACACTTAATATAAAACAACTTATATTTGTGAATATTTATTTAATCATGTTATCTTTCTAATTTTTTTTTTATCATAACATTTGTTTTTCATAATTGTGAAGAATATGGAATGGGAGGAAAACCATCGAGGGAAGGGGATTTGTACAGCTTTGGGGTTCTTTTGATGGAGATGTTCACTGGAAAGCGTCCAACGGATGAAATTTTTGAGGAAGGTTTTACTCTCCGTAGCTATACCGAGTCGGCATTGGCAGAAGAACATGTCCTTGAGATAGCTGACAAATCGATTCTCGGCGGTGAGATTAGTAACAAGAACATGAGTACTATTGCTGAGTGTTTGAAGATGGTTTTTAATGTGGGAATAAGGTGTTGTGAACAATCTCCTATAAATCGGATGACAATGGCTCAAGCTTTACCTGAATTAATCTCACTCCGAGAGAGGTTCTTAAGAACCAATATGAGGACAATGTAGACACGCTCATGTGGTGATCTCTTGCAAGCTTTGCACACGGATAAAAGCACGTTTCCTTAGACATATAAAATAAGAACTTTTTTTTTGTCAACTATATAAAATAAGATTACAATACACGAATCTATTGTGGAAATTTTAGTATTTGATGTGTGTGTACTGCTTTGTAATTTGAATTTAACTTTTGTGTGTGGCTAAATCTAATTTGTCCAAGAATGATACTACAGCAACCTTAACGGAGTTTCTACTTTAGATATTCTCAAAATACACACATATATATATTGATAAAAAAACATATATATATATATATATATATATTATTTACTTGTGAAACTCTTAATTTTACCTTTGGATAATTGTCATATATTAGACGGAATAATATTTGATTAAATGGTCAAATCTTCCATAAGACTAATACCAAAAAAAAACATACAAAAAATGACTGCAAAAAGTGCCATTGAACAGATAAATGATAATTATAATCTATATATTTTAAAATATATATACATATGCAATACAAAAGAACATGTTCAAGTAAGCTTATTCTTTAGTCAATAATTTTGGCAAAACTAAGCATTGAGTTTTGATAATAGATTAAGTCACAGTGTCATTGATTAAGTCATTAAGATTGCATATGTTATTTACTTATTTTAGTTTTTTTGGGCAAAATGCTATTTTAATCTTTAGTTAATGCTATTTTGGGAATTTAACTTTCAAAGAATTCTCATATATTTGAATTTATTGAACATCATTCACCTACCGATCTTGACTGAAAAAAGGAAAAAAATTGGAGCACAACCGCAACATTTGCAACTGCCCACCTACTCCACCCACCCAACCGGGAATAGCAACTATACCAAACCAGTGAACCCATCGGTTTAAAAGTGGTACATGTGTTTCCAAATATCAGTCAAATGGATACCCAAAACAGCAGAACTGGAGTTAGTTACGTAGTAACGAGCACAAATCCACAATCCAATTTAACTAAACCGGTTTTCACACCTACCAACACTCACAAACCGATCCCCCGTATGAATAAAAACAAACCAAACCGAACCGGTCCTATCTCAACAACTCTCACTCAGTTTATAAAGTTTTCACCTTTAAATCTCAGTGTCAGTTTGTTTTGGTGGGTAAAGAGAAGCAAAAGACAATGGGGAACGAAGCAAAGATCTTTACTCTTTCACAAGTCTCAGAGCACAATCAAGCTCATGACTGCTGGATAGTCATCAATGGAAAGGTTTCTTTTTAGTTCTTTCTCCAAGAGATCTCATGCTTGAATCTTCCTTTCTTTATAGCATCTTGGTGTTTGCATGTGATTAAGCTTTTAAAGTGTTAAGACTTTCTAAGTCTGAATAATGTTTTTTTTTGCTTGATTGGATCAAATCTATAGTGGAAAAGGTTGTAATCATTCCACATATGCTAAGGATTCAGTTATTGTGATCTCATGTGTTTACAACTTCTTGATTTAACATGAAATCTTCAAAGTTCAGAAACTTGATAACTGAGTTTCATTTGTCTTCACTTCATTTTTCCTCATATCCTAATTCAAATCTTTTTTAAAACGCAGGTGTATGATGTGACCAAGTTTCTTGAAGACCATCCTGGTGGGGATGAAGTTCTTTTGTCTTCAACAGGTCTGTATCAATAACAACTATCTCCAAGATCCAAGCTTTGATGATTGATACATAGCATGATGGTCTTTGTTATTCTTCTACTTTAAAGGTAAGGATGCAACGGATGATTTTGAGGACGTGGGTCACAGCGAGAGCGCAAGAGAGATGATGGAACAGTACTACGTAGGAGAGATTGACACAACAACAATCCCAAAGAAAACCAAATACACTCCTCCTAAACAACCTCACTACAATCAAGACAAGACCTCTGAGTTCATAATCAAGATCCTCCAGTTCCTTGTACCTCTAGCCATTCTTGGTTTAGCCGTTGGGATTCGTATTTACACAAAGTCAGGGTAGTCTTTCTTTTTGTCCTGAGCATTGTTCCCACGTACCATATTATATACGGAGAGAGATAGAGGTTTAAGTCTCAAAATCTCTCCCTCTGTTACTATCTTTTGTTGTTCAAATGTGTTTTGCAGTGTTATTATCAATGAAACCAAAAGTTATGAGTCTTATGACATTGAGTGTAATGTTAGAAGGTGTGATTCAGTATTGGTTCCAATCATAACACTTTTTTCTTAGCTTGCAATGTCAAAAGATGAATCTCTAAACAAGATCAAGATCTTACTAAAAACTTAAACAATACTTAACATTTAATCAAACTTTGCAAAAAAGAGACGTTTTAACTGGTTGCAGTATGGAGCTTTCTGGCAGTTAATAGAGTGTGTGACAGGTAGTGACTTGGGCTCACTAAAACCATATCCTGACACACAAAGAATCGAGAAAACTTTTTCTGCCTGTGGGTCCTTCTTTTGTACCTCTCCTCCGCTTTGGCCGCAAGTCACAACACACAGACACAAATTTCGATACTTGTTAACTCATCAAGCAAAAACATATTCATTTAAAGCACACTTGGGCTAGGATTCTGCAGCAAATTTGGCAACTGTTTGAAGGACGTCAGGTTGAGACTCAAATCAATACAATCACAAGACAAATAAAAGAATCTTTGTGTAAAGGAAAGACGTGAGGAAGTATCGATGGATCAAAAGATGATCACAGTGATGCTGATGATGTGATAGTGGGCACAAGTTTTGTATATTAAGACAAAATAGTGGGCACAAATCACTAAGTGGAAAGTACAATGGACACAACACCCACAGAAGAGTGATAGAAGATAGATAAAGAGAATCTTTCTAACACTTGAGATTTTAGTGAGAGACAGAGACAAAACAAAAGACCACTATGAGAATCCATATCAATAACGAACAGCTTCTGTCTCTCTATTATCAGTAAGAAAATTACTTACCTGTCATTGTGATGTTACATGTCTGAAGAGCCAACACATGGACCATAATGATGATGATAAGAACAACAACTTAAGATGAAGACAACAAGAAAGGGGTATCTTTATTGAGATCAGTACATGTTATGTTTACACACAAAAGGATAGATTTTAAAATGGTTACAAGAGAATGCAAAACTCACATTCTCAGATCTTTAGAAACCACTGATCATTAGCCGACATAACTTTAACCCCTAAACGCTACTACTACTATGTTATCTGTTTAGACTTAAAAAGGGTTGGTATCAGTTATGTGTTACACAAACCCCTTTACAGCCACTTATGTTACAAACACCAGTTTGAAAACGCTACATGAAGTTTTTTATCCTAACTTCTTTACATGTTGGAAAAAGTTAAGACACGGATGATGGAAATAAGATCAAACCGATGATTAGCATTATAATGTTACTAAACTCTGTATTAACTACTAATCCCCCTCCTCTATTAATTATCTACCTTCTCCCATTCAAACCTTCCTGGTAGTGGTTGTTCGTTCACAGGGTCAAAGTTGTACCTGAAAACAAAAGTTTATGAACCGTTAAGGATACAAAACCAAAAGGGTTTTAGTTAACTGCAGAACAGAGCATATCAAAGAGGAGGCTCATACTTTTCAATGAACAGCCTCTGTTGTTCTTCTTCAGCACCGGAGAAAAACCTGTCCATATCAGGTGTAGTTGGACGGTGACTGCCCGACAAGTTCTCTTCTCTTTGGTCGCTGTTGTCACTAGTATTAAGCTTTGTAGCCGATTCCACGCTTGTGTTAATCTCAGCCTCTCTATTCAAAGTGCATGGTGTGGATTCACTTGTGCTCCTGTTTAAGCTGAAAGTAAGTAAAAAGTGTTAATTTAATTTCCTTTCAAACAAACAATCCTCTCAAAGATAAAGAGCAGTTAACTATGTTTCCTGAAGTTAGCAGCAAAACCAAGCAGAGATTAATGCCTATATAGTGAAGCTGAAGTTGATCTAACATGTTTAAAAGCTACCAAAACAGAGAGAGAACCTAAAGACCAACATCGCCCACAACAGAATAAACAACAAGTATTAAACTTTCAAGAGTTGTTAAGAAGATATCTCAGACACAAGGACCGTCTTCTTTACATCTAAAGCAGATTAAAGAAAAAACAAATTGTTACTTTCACCTTCTTACTTGCACAAGTAATTGAAGAAGATAATAAAAAGAAAAACTTTATCAAGAAAAGGAACACACTGATTAATATCTGATCTGTCAGATAAAGCAAAGATGGCATCATATATCATTTACACATTTTAAATTTTTTAAAAAGCTCAGAAAAATATGAAATTTTAGTCGTTTTATTTGGTTCTTTCTCCACATAAAAAAATGACTACAAATTACCAACATAATAATCCAAAATCAAACAGATTCAAACCGCATGTAAGCCATATATTCTAATAAAATTGGGGGAAAATTGGAAGTATACATCTTTGACCAAAAAAATTTATAACAAAAATGATACCTTTCAATGCCCTGAAGCTCCAATTTTTTTCCCTCAAATGAAGTTGAGCCTTTGTTGATTTCATCATTCAGTTCCTTCTCTTTGCCATAGACATCATCACTCTCAGCAACAGAATCTGACTTAGGGTTTCGGCCGCGTGATTCTTTCCTCTGCTGCTGCTTTCTCTGTTTGATTACAACAATTGGAGGTTTCTTCTGGAGCCGACGACTACGTAGCTGAAGATACGAGTTGCCAGAATCATTCACCTTCTGTTTCCGTTTAGACGGAGGATTAGGAGAAGGAGAAGTCGGTGGAGGTTTTTGAAGGCGGCGTTGGAGAGCTAGGGATTGAGCTCGAGTAAGAACACCGAGCTGAGAAGAAGGAGAAGGAGAAGCGTCCATCAAAGATATATTAGCTTCTCCATCGAATTTGCTCTTCCTCATGTATTTCCCCATTTTCCCTAGCGAACAAAGAAAAAACAGACAGAGAGACAGAGAGAGAAAAGGTTCGGTGAGAAAGAAAAAAATGGATCGGAGTTAGGGTTGTAGATGGTGCTGTGTCTGTGTGGGGTCTACTCTCTGTCTCTTTCTCTCTCTTTTTAATTTTTAATTTTACTCTTTTTCTTTTCAATTTTATTTTTGAAAGCTTTTTTAGTAGAGTATTCTATTTTCTTTAGGTGAGCTAGGCCTGGACATTCGGGTAGTCGGGTCGGGTTCGGGTCGGGTCCTTTCGGGTCCGGGTCTTTCGGGTCTAGGAGTTTAGGACCCGATAGGGTAATTTCAAATTTTTGGTTTCGGTTCGGGTCGTACTGGGTCCGGGTCGGGTCGGGTCTTAGATAGTTGGACCCATTCGGGTAATTAGAATTTATCGGTTCGGATTCGGTTCGGTTTCGGGTCGGGTTCGGTTCGAGTTCGAGTTCGACCTAAAAAATACCTAAATATATAAAAAAAAAATCTGAAAATACTTATATATCCGAAAATATTCAAAATTTTATTCAAAATTTGTGTTTTTACTATATTAAAATGTGTATATATATTAAACTATGCGAGATATAACAACAATTCGTTGTCTCCTAGTGGTTGACCCTCTTACTCTCTATAGAAACAATCCATCTTCGACTCCCCCTCAATGCATTTTATTTAATTTACACTATTAATTCGGGTACCCATCGGGTTTCGGGTTCGGTCCGGGTCGGATCCAAGACCCGATACGGTAATTTGCTCGGATCGGTTCCTACCCGGACCCGGTTTTTTCGGGTCGGTTTCGGGTCGGGTCTTCAGGTCCGGGTAAAATGCCCAGGCCTAAGGTGAGCTGTTTCTTGACTACTTTGTTAAGTTTTTTTTTCTATTTATATTGAAAACTCGAGAGTAGTAATTTCGATACTTATATAAGTAGAAATGATGACGCATATAGTATTATTCTTTATAATGAACGCTTTTTCTGGTAATATGTGATAAATGTTCTCTTCAAATAGATGTCCAACGTTATAAAAAAGATTGCAACCTGAATTCATTCTAGAATTTCACAAACGTTAAGTTAATATAAGGATCTTAAAACAAAGAAATAAACGACGTCAGTAAATTCTTTTGACACATAAGTTTAGATGTCAAACTTGGATGAACGTCATATAGTTTTTCAGATTCGATGGACAAAAAGGAGTATTGTTGATTGAGAAACCCAACATATGTCAAAATTAATTTTCCAACAACTGGTATTTAAGTATACTCAACTATCTCAAACGCAAAAAATATGTTTATGATGATGAATCAGGCGTAAATACAGAGCAGTGATCTTACAAAATAATAATTTAGATTTATAATTATTCTACAAAACATTATGTTTTAATTAGATATTTAAAATACAAAATATTCATTATTTTGTGTTTCACATTTCACAAATAATTCATACAAAATATTTAATAAGATATTTCTATTTGTTTTTTCCTTAAATATAAACTTATGGGATCTTTAATGACTTAGTGGTTATAATCGCCCGCATTTAATTTTAGGTCTCAAGTCCCAATCCATAAAGAAAACGTACACACTGTTTAAGAAAAACTAAAAGCCTCGTAAAAGACTCTTTCAAGTGAAAGGAGTCTTAGTCGAAGGAAGAAGGCTCGCCTTGTAAAAAGTACACTTAAAAGCCTAAGTTTGTAAAACTATGAACACATTCGTCCTTGATTCTAACATGTTCTTGGAGATTTATAGTTTACAATGTATGTATGTTTAGATTTTTTGCTTTGTATAGATCGTACTAAACCAACCAAGTGTTATTGTAGTCTTGTTACCATATAGATTTTTATGGAAAAAAGGTTTGGTTAAGAGAATTCTCTAACATGTCTGTCTCACTTAAACATTAGAGATCACACAAGAAGAATAAGAAAATCACAATCATAAAACAACAATTGGAGTTATATCACAAGTCCGTTGCCTTTTCTTTTGACGTAAACAAACCCATATTAAACAACTTATTGAATGTAAAACATGTAACAAATAATTAGACTCAAAATAGTCAAAGCTCATTTTACTTTCATTTTTTGAAGAAACACATATTTTTTTCTACTTCCATATCTTTACGGATTTGTCATGACTTGCAGACGCCATCATTCCTGTCGTAGGTGACTGAGCTAATGCAGAGATCACACACTCGTGAGCTGGTATGGTCATACATTTGTTCTCCTTTGTGTTCCACAGCTCCAGTGACTACAACACATTCGTTTACCACAATTTAAAGTAAACGAACACACAAATCATTCAGAATCAAGTAACAATAATGCCTGAGATATATACCTGGTAGCCACCAATGACCAAGAGATTGGGATAGCTAGGGTGAAAAACGCAAGAGTGGAATTTGTTTCCACTAGAACTCAGCTCGTGGATACAATCTCCTGAGTTCAGAGACCATAACTTAACAGAGTCTTCACTAACAGAAGCTATCAACTCGCCGCTTGGGTTCCAACAAACAGAATTTACATTTGAGGTATGTCCCTAAAACAGATCAAAACCAAACCAATCCATGAGACATATGCACAGGTCTAAGCATTTGATTTTATGAAACAAGAAAGCGCATTGGACTTCTAAGTTTTCAAAGTAGAAAACAAAAGTCTTATTTGGACTGAATTAGGAAGAAAAAGAAGTATTATCTTCGCCTTCGGGTTTACCTTTAACAAGTTGACCCGTCTGTCATTATCAAAATCATAAATTGACACAAGATTTTCCGAAGCTGCAGCAAGCATTTGTCCACTTCTTGGCTGGAACCGTACTTGCGTGCTAGCACCCTGTGCTCGGAAAACTCAACGATTAGAAAAACAGAGTTCAGTTCGGGGGAGAAGCCAAACGAAAGTTCAAAGAGCCTTGCCTTAATAGCACGAAGGCAATTAGGAGCGTTGATGTTCCATAAGCGAATCTCATTGTTGCCATCACAAGAGCAGAAAAGATCTGTTTTCTTAGGGTGAAAATCAACGGACATTACAGGTGCATTATGACCAGTAATCGTTCTTACAAAGTAACTAGGCTGCAGAAATTGGTAAGTAGTTAGTCACAACTGAACAAGAGAAAATGGCTGCATGTTCAACTAAAAGAGAATGAATTACTATACCTCAGACGCATCCCAGATTTTGATAGTTTTGTCGAAGGACGACGTAGCAAGTTGAGTTGAATTAGGTCTGAAGCGAACATCTGTGATGATATGACCATGTTCTTCTGGAGCGCTTTCAGTTATTAGTGTTTCCATGTTCCAAATATAAAGCTACTGACAAAAAAAGAAATTTGCATCCACATTATCTGGTTTTAAAGAAACAGGTTGCTTAGGGGATTAAGATGTTGCACCTTCTTATCATGTCCAGCGCTAGCCAACAACTTCCCATCAGTTGAGAAATTACAGCAGATGACCTTATTAGAACTTCTTCTTATAGAACTAACCTCACTGAAACTAAAACCTGAAAGGAAAAAAAGGAATCACGGTTTATTATACATCTTCAATTAGTATCGCATGTTGATTCTGAAGGGCTGAGATAATACCCTTTGAAGGTTCTGCATGCTCAGAAGGGTTCCGCTTTAAGGTGGTGCTAAACAAGCTTCCTCCATCTCCATCATCTTGTGACAAAAAAGATTCTACATTGTCTTCTAAGGCTCCCACATCTCCAAAAGGTTCCATGTCGTCCTGCAGCTATTAACTCTTATCATAAAAAAGATGAAAATAAAACAGCTGCATGCTGGATTCAGATGTTACTAGACCAAAGCTAGATGGTTGTTATCATTTTTCTGAGGAGATCAAGAAACACACCAGTTGGTTTGCTGATGAGGCAAGACCACCTATTCCATCAGAACCATACATCATTGGCCCTTTTGGCATGTTATTCATATGCTGCATGTTACCAGTTATACCAGATCCATCGATAGGTGTATGCTGCGTTGACGGAGTTGACGGCTGTGAGTTGGATGGGCCGACGGTGTTTCCTGTCCCTGTACTGTTAGCAGGACCAGAAGAGGACGGTCCCTTTCTTTTGCGGTTGTTCTATCAACACACGAAGCGGAAGTTGTGGTTCAAACATCTTTACAAACTTCAGAATATACTAATTTGGACCAACAAACCACATGATCAACATAAAATACCTGCTGTGATTGCTGTGATAGTAATGGATCTTGTTGCTGAGAAGAAGATTGCTGTACTGGCGGCATATTGATATGCTACAGACCAACAAACAGCAACGGAATAAGGAAAATCAGAAACAAATTGTTTGGCAGTCATCAGTTATTACTTGCAGGCAATTTTTTTACTGATTTGAGATCAGAAATCTTACCTTTGACGAGCTGGACTGCATAGGGGAACCTATAGATCCATCATTCGCATTCTGTTGACCATCTTTCGAATTCAGGGGTCCTCTAGGTAATCCAGTATATCTTCTAGGGTCCATGTCTCCATACATGGGTGAATTAGTCATATTTCCTTGACCTTGAACCTGAGCCAAGATCTGTTGTTGTTGTTGCTGCTGCGGCGAGAGCTGAAACTGATTTTGGTTTTGAAGGAAAGCTTTCTGAACCTGAGGGCCTAAACCTGGTCGGATTGTCTCGATGCCCTGTAACATTTGTCAAGAAACCTCATGAAAAAACACTGGGCTTGGAATGATAAACAGATAAATCCTACAAGAGAATCTCAGTGACTTACAGTTAATGGCCATCCTTTTAAAGGAAGAGCACTTACTCCAGGGTTTAATCCTTCACAAAAGAAAAAAAACACCACCATAAGACTTGTAAACAAAAATTATTCGTGAGGCTATTAACCTTATAACCCTGTGTTCACCATAATTTTTCAGAATATAACAAGGAATATCTGTTAATACCGATTACATTTGATGTAATTACCTGCATTCCCCATCCCAGGCTTTGATTGCAGGATTCCTTGGCCATAAACTGTAGAAGGATCCACTGGCAGTTGTCTTGGAGATGCACCAAGATTAACTTCAGTTTTTATTTCCTGCATGTTTCAAGAGACTAAGAAGCACACCAAAATATTTAATTGGAGATTTTAACAGTCATATCAAGTAAAGTAATTACAGGAGTCTGCTGACTTCGTGACTGAAGTTGCTGCAGAGCTGCGGAAACACCTCCTTGATGATTACCTGGGACCATCTGACTGTTTAAGGACAGAAAAGACAAGACGAGAAAGGTTTCAAAACGGTGTGAAGACAATAAATACGCATGCAAGAAAATGAAGCTGAGACAAATTTTTACCCATGGTGATTATTTCCTGATTTGAGAAGGGACATCCTTGCATCCATATGAGGTTGGGATGTCTCAGTGTTCATAGGATTAGGTTGCTTCATACGCTCCTCGTACATTTTTGCAGCCACAGCACTTGCATTAGACTGCCCAATCATCCCTTCAGAACCAATAACATTCATTGGACCCCCAAGAGAATGATCCCTACGCTGCATCTGGCGCATCATCTGCATTTGCTGCACTTGAAGTTGTTGCTCCCTTGCTTTACCTTGCTGTGCCTAAATCTCAAAAGCCACTGTTCAGTTACCAAACTGAAAAAAATAAAAGAGACTAAAACTCCATATGGTAAGATAGTCTACCTCTATATACGCTGCAGCAGCCTCTGAATGTTTCTCGTTCGTCCTCGCAATGAAGATGTCCCAGAACACAGACCACCACTCAAAAAGAAACCCTCCAGGAGCATCAATTGCTACATCATTCACGCAATCCAATAATTCAATCACAGAGCTCAAAGCTCAATTCCCAATAAAACAAGAAACAACTTAACTCGGTCAAAACATAAACTTCAGAAGTGGGTTTTTACCAACAGGATCAGGAGAGACTTTGCCTTCAGTCATAAAAGACTTAGCAGTGTTATGAAGTTTCTTCTTCACCAAATAATCATATATGTAAACGTCAAGCCTACACACACCCAATAAACATAAAAAGGAAAGTGAACAAGAATAAATGGGAATCGAAAAAGTTTTACACTTTTAACTACACAATCTAACTTACATCTTATCAGCTTCCCAATTACTCTGCGCCATAGCTTCAACCCCAAGATCGAGCTACACAATTTCAAATTTAATTCGACTCAGAATTTTCGATTGTTTGATAAATAAAGAAACTAACTTGAGCAAGACCCAGTAAACCAGAAGCGTTTCTGAGTAGATCAGAACCCTAATTCAAACTTCAGAACCCGTTTCTTTAGAGATCAAGCATTGGTTACTGAGCATACAGAAAAGAGCAATATGAAAATCAGAGGAAGTTAAAATTAGTAAGTTATAAGCTAACACGAGGTGAGCGATTCGTGGAATTAAACATAGAAGTAATCGAATTCATAAGTGAAAGGATCAAAGAATCTAGGGTTGGCGAGAGAGAGATACCAGGGAATTGTTTAGGAGATCAAGATTCAGACAGAGATCATTCAGTCAGAAGTTTGGTTTTGATGATGCTTTTGGGTAAAGCTAGCTTAGGATTCGTTATTAAAAGTTTATTAATGGGCCTCAATGTCTAAAGTTATAAGCTTCTTATTGGGCCTAGTATTGGGTCGTTGTTGGCTTCACTAATGAATGGGTTTAACCTCGTGAACCCGGTAGCTTCAAATCTTCTTAGGCCTGACTGCTTCTCCCGCCATCACCCGCAAACATAGCTTTCATGGTTGGTAGCGGTTGTTGGCGTCGTGCAACAATCACATAAAACTCTATAAACCGCTTCAAATCGCTATGAATCTCTAAAATTCAAAAGTTGGTTCCAGCTAGCGTTTGCGGTTGCGGTCTCGCGGGTGATTGCGGAAGGATAAAAAATATTTTTTTCCAAAAAACTATATAAATATAAAAGTAAAATATTCAGTTAAAATTTTAAACTAATAATTGATATACTGAAATATTTATATTATAAAATTTCCAAAAAAAAATTTTCTTTAATTTTTTAAAAATTTAATAGTGCAGTTTTTTCAATAAAAAATTTATATTTATCATGAAAATATGATTTTAATATTTTGATAATTATATAAAATATAAACATTGTTAATTTATTACTTAACTGCTGTTGTATTTGATAATAAACCAGTCATAAGTATCCCGCAACGCAAAAAAAATTAACCGTTGAACCAGTCTTATAAATCTCTTACTAACGGTTAAAACCGCAATCTCCCACATCTGCAAACGCCCGCAACCGCAATCGCTGCATTGTAACCAATCAGACCCTTAAAACATGTTTATAGGCCCTTAGCTTAAAGATGCCAAAAAAAATAGTTTAAAGTTCATAGGTCTCACCAAAAATTAAGGAATCGTCTCTTTTGTAACTTAATTAAGAGATGCCCCTAATACGGTTTGTGGAGCCGGTGGGATACGTGATGGTCTTTATTTTTCTTAAACAAAAAAAAATCAGCAAAAAAAAGAATCATGGGTCCCATAAGGGACTCCACATCTTCTTTCTCTATAAACATGCTCTTAGAAACAGAATCAATCAAAATCAAAGTCTACTGTGCTTATGATTAAAATTCCCATGTAAAATAGTTTTTTCTTTTTTTTTAGTACTGGGTTTGACTGACAAAGAAAAAAAAAAGAAGCAATGGAGGCATAATTCTATTATTATTATTTTGACTAAAAGCTGAACATAATTCTATTTATTGATCTTTGCCAAAACTATATTGAGCACTAAATTATGGTGTCCTCTCTCTATAATGTGGATCCGCCCCTGCTTAGCTAAACTATAACTGACCATCTTTGGTCTGTGACCGGCCCTCACGTTACGAGGTCTGAAACTTGACAATCCACTAAACAAGTCTAATGTGTCTATCGTTATGCTAAACTGATTTATGTTGTTTTGAACTTTTGTGAGAAATTTCATACAGTATATATATTCAATCCAAGTTCTTGTCCTTTTCTGTTATACTTTTACAATCCAAGTTATACGCTAGAAAAATTAACTAACGTGGATTTCACTTCAGGATATGATTGGTACTTAACCATATTTTTCATCCAACCTTTTTTTTTTAAGTATTGGGGATTGGAGAAAAGTATGGCTAAGTGCTTGCCACTCAAAATAAGTATTTATAACACCAAAGACTTCAACGACTTCAGATAAGTATTTATACCACCAACCTTCTCTTTTCATCTCTCAAACCAAAATAAATCTTCTTACAAGTAGTAATGAATACCATGTCTGAAACTCGTATGCGTTTACATTTTCTCATGCTGTTTTTACTATGTAGTGTCTCTACTACAAATTCCCTCTTCTCTTTCCAAAACCCTGTTGTTGGTCTTGTTGCTTGCCGTCCCCACCAGATTCAAGCTTTCACTGAGTTCAAGAACGAGTTTGATACCCTCCACTGCAACCACAATGACCCCTTTAATGGAGTCTGGTGTGATAACTCGACTGGTGCGGTCACAATGCTGAGACTCAGGGCCTGCCTCGCTGGAACTCTAAAGCCCAACAGTAGCCTCTTCAAGTTGCATCATCTTCGTTATCTAAACCTCAGCCAAAACTTCATCTCTTCTTCACTTCCTTATGAATTTGGCAATCTCAACAGGTTAGAGGTCTTATCGCTTTCCAGTAACGGCTTTGCAGGCCAAGTTCCTTCCTCATTTAATAACCTAAAACTTCTTTCCCTTTTAGACCTTTCCCAAAATGAGCTCACCGGTAGTTTCCCACTTGTCCCGAACCTAACAAACCTCACCGTTTTAAGCCTTTCCTTTAATCACTTCTCTGGAACTCTAAATCCCAACAGTAGCCTCTTCAAGTTGCATAATCTTCGCTACCTTGACCTCAGTCACAACAACTTCATCTCCTCTTCACTTCCTTTCGAATTTGGAAATCTCAACAGGTTAGAGTACTTATGTCTTGCCTTTAACGGTTTCCTCGGGCAAGTTCCTTCTTCACTTAACTACCTAAACCTACTTACCGGCTTAGACCTTTCCCAAAATGAGTTCAACGGTAGTTTCCCACTTGTACGGAATCTAACCAACCTTGTAGCCTTAGACCTTTCTTATAATCACTTCTCAGGAACTTTGAGTCCCAACAGTAGCCTCTTTGAGTTGCACCATCTCAGTTACCTTAATCTAGATTTCAACTTCTTCAGTTCACCACTCTATTCCCAATTTGGAAACCTCAACAGACTAGAGTTACTGTCTCTTTCCTCTAATAACTTTTACGGTCAAGTTCCTACCACAATTAGTAACCTAACTTCCTTAACCCATTTGTACCTTAGCAACAACAAGCTCACCGGTAATCTGCCACTTGTACAAAACCTAACCAACCTTTCCGATAATAGATTCTCTGGAACCATTCCTTCTTCTCTCCTCACTTTGCCTTTCTTGTCATTTGTTGAAGTGCGTGAAAACGACCTCACTGGCTCTATTGTATTCCCCAACTCCTCTTCGTCATCAAGGCTAGAGAGTTTGCTCCTTGGGAACAATCATTTCGAAGGAAAAATCATAGAGCCTATCTCAAACCTCACCAACCTCAACCAGCTTGACCTTAATTTCCTTAACATAAGCTACCCAATTGACTTTAGCCTCTTCTCTTCCTTCAAATCTTTGTCATACCTCGCCCTTTCCGGCAATAGTATATCTCTGTCCAGTTTAGGTTCAAATTCAAACATACAACCAAACTTGGAGATCTTGTACTTATCAGACTGCGGCATCAGGGAGTTCCCAAACATCTTAAAGATGCTAAAGAACTTGGAGTTTATAGACCTGTCCACCAACAGAATCAAAGGGAAAGTCCCCAAGTGGTTATGGAACCTTCCTCGTCTACATTCAGTGGCGCTTTCAAGCAACTTGCTTAATGGTTTCGACGGTCCGTCCAAAGTTTCAGTAAATTCATCGGTGAAGATTCTAGATCTGCAGCTAAACGACTTTGAAGGAACCATTCCTATTCTACCACTCTCTATCAACATCTTCACTGCACAAGGAAATAGATTCTCGGGAAGCATACCTCTTTCAATATGCAATTATAAGTCTCTCACGCATTTGTTGTTACATTTCAACAACCTCACGGGTCATATTCCTCGATGCTTGAGTAACGTGACTTTTGTGAGTCTTCGGAAGAACAACTTGGAAGGAAGCATCCCTGACATGTTTTATGCCGGTGCATCGCTTCAGACACTTGACGTTGGATACAACAAACTAACCGGGAAGCTTCCAAGGTCTCTTGTAAACTGCTCCTCTCTACAGTTTCTAAACGTTGAGAACAACAAAATAAAAGACACGTTTCCTTTCTCTTTGAAGGCTTTACAGAATTTGCAAGTCCTTATCCTCCGTTCAAACAAATTCCATGGCGCTATATCTCCTCCTGATCATGGTCCTCTTGGTTTTCCGGAGCTCCGGATACTTGAGATATCTGACAACAGCTTTACCGGAACCTTGCCACCGGATTATTTTTTGAATTGGAAAGCATCATCAGCCATGATGAATGAAGATGAGGCATTGTATATGGAATTCCATAAAAGTAACTACAGAAGAAAAGAAGACGGAGAAATATATACGTTCTTTATTTTTATTGACGTTACAGATTTGAGATACAAAGGTCTAACCATGGAGCAAGCAAGGGTACTTACTTCCTATGCCACTATTGATTTTTCTGGGAACAAACTTGAAGGACAGATTCCTGAGTCTATTGGTGTTTTAAAGTCACTGATTGCTCTCAACTTATCCAACAATGCCTTCACAGGCCATATTCCTCCGTCTTTCTCCAATTTGGTCAAGTTAGAGTCACTAGACTTATCAAGAAACCAACTCTCAGGGACTATTCCTAATGGAATAGCCAGCCTCTCATTTTTGGAGTACATAGATGTGTCTCACAACCAACTCAAAGGTGAAATACCGCAAGGAACACAGATTACGGGGCAGCCTAAATCATCATTTGAAGGGAATGCAGGGCTTTGTGGTTTTCCTCTCGAGAAAAGTTGCTTTGGGACTAATTCCCCACCAGCGCAACAACCTAAGGATGAAGACAAAGAAAAAGAAGATGTGTTGATCAGCTGGAAAGCAACTGCGATAGGGTATGGGATTGGAGTGTTGTTTGGAGTGACAATAGCACAAGTCATTGCTTCATACAAGCCGGAGTGGCTTAACAAGATAATGTGCCAGAGAAAGCGCAGAAACAGGTAGGATTATTTTGTGTCTGAATGTGAGATCTTCCCTTGTTTGTCAAGCATTTCCTTATGTTGTTTTATCTTTATCTTTCTATCAATTAAGAATGGTGAATTTTGTTGTCATATTCATATGCATCTCTGTGTTTTTTTGTTTATAATGAGAAAAATGGCAGAATCAAGAACCATCTCCACAAGACCTAATTTATTATTTTTTCCTAAAGTGAACAAATAGAAGATGGAAGGGAAACATCAGAAACCTAACATTGAACTTTAAGATTACAAAAAAAAAAAAAGGCATCACCATGAGCATAACAGTTTACATCTCTTACCAAACATTCATACCCTAAAGGATCATTTCTCAGTACTGAGTTATCGTATTAACTTTCCCCTAACAAAATTTTTTTTTAAAAAGAAAAAAAAAAGATTCCAAGAAAATAGAACGAAAAAGAAGGGGCATACACGGTGAGGAGTTTCCATTAGCCTAGTAGAGCAATATGGTGCTGATACTTTCTCAACACAATCTTCTTATTGTTTCAAGTTTTAGGTACACTTGAACCCATGACACACCGAGAGAATAATGATGAGAATCAAGGCAACGATGATACCAGCGACTATGAGCTTAATCTTCATGTTCTCCCACCACATCTTTCTTCTTATTTTTGTTCCTTGCGTTCTGAAATCTTGTGCCTGTAAGATATACATATTGCAAATATTAGACCGTGACAAACTAAAATGCCTTTGTATGCTTATCCATTTATGTAAGTACTAACCTGTGAACGAAGGTTCTCAGTTTTGTCCACTAGAAGTTCAATTTTCTCACCACGGTCAAGGACCTGCTCAGACAGAGGGCGAGTCATTATTACATTAGGGGCAGAGAAAATTAAATCATTTATGAAAAATCTGCTCAAATTAATAAAACAGAATTGTGGTATTGACATTATTGTATTATTCTGACCTTCTCAATGTTCTCCATCATAACACCTTTCACCTCGGTCACCTGAGCCTTAACCTTAGAAAGTTTGTTAATCTCCTCAGGATGATCCACACAGTACTGCATGTGCCCCTTGAGTTTAGACCTACGGTACAACCAAAACAAGTTATCAATCATATCCATAGATTTTAAAAGATGATGTTTTTAGACGTACCCAAACTCTTTGTTCAAGCTGTTGGGTTTAGCAGTGGTAGCTTTTCCACCACCATATCTCTTGTTGAAATCTTCTTTGACACGCTCCAAGAAAGCCATTGTGATCTGCCTCCCAGCAGATTCAACAGCAACAACACAATACGCTACACAACAACATGACTTACAATAAGAAACTACTTAAGCAGAACAAGAGCTAAGTACATAACTGCATCTTCATTAATGATTCACAAGTAACCTATCAACCAACTTGATTCTCCAAAACCTACCTGACTCTTAATAACATAAAACATGAAGCATACAATAAGGTCTTCTCAAAAGCAAGCCATACATAAAAGCTCAACCAGAGAAAAACAGAGTTCCAGAAAGAAAAAAAAACTAATTTCAGACAATTCATTTGCAAGAAACCTAAGCATGGTCCAAATGCACAAATGAACATTCACAGAAGCATAAAGAATGCTATAAATATAAACACACCAATGTCAATGGTACCAATAAAAAAATGACCAAATAGATGCATTGTAAAGATGCATCTATGTCTACCAAAATTGTGGTCGGATCGAGAAGAGAGGGACTCACTGAAACCATTTTCCACGAGGTAATTGAAAGTGTGACCGTCGCAATTGTAGGTAAACTTGTTGTTGGAAGAAGGAAGCTTTTGGAGGCACTGTGCAGCGACGGAAGTAAAGTTTCCTTTAAACTCAGTATACTCGGCCAGAATCACCGTGCCACGAGCTACGAAGCTGTAGATCAAATTCTGTTGTCCCATTTTGAGAAGAGAGAAAGAAACAAACAGACCCTAACGCACCAGAGATCAGATATTGAATTAGGTGAAAGAGAAGAAGAAGAGTTTCTATTTTTGTTTGTTTCTCCTTGGAGTGTACGGAAGTAAGAAAGATCCGAAACAGAAGGGGAAAATGAAAGGGAGAGAGAGAGATGGGGACGACGCTGCGATCCTTTTGAAACTCTTTTGAATAAACAAACAAACAAAAGTTGAAAACACTTCGCGTGAGACACACGGAAAGGAGTTTCCCCTTTTATTACGGTTTCGTTTAGTATAATTGATTGCATCATTTAATTACCTAATTTAGTTAATGCGTTTCTGCTTTCTAAAGTTGTCAACATGTAACGCACATACATATCTCTATCTTAGGTACCTGTGTTTTGGAATAATTGCATGTTTGAATTAGTAGTTTATAACGTTCAAATCTTTGTTTATAAAATAATGTACTATGTTATCAGTTGATGAATAAATAAAACTGTTTCTTCCTTCTCTACCTCTGACATGTACTCATGCAAAGTTGGTCAATCAAATTAGTTACTTCAATATCAAGATGTGAAAAAAAAGTTACTTCAATATCAAACAATGTACTAATGGAAACATAAGAAACAAAACAAATCGTGAGATCATATTAATAGACAATCGAAGCAATTGCTTACATATAAAACTGTTTCGTCAACTTTTACAAACGGATTCTATATCAAGTCCTAATACCCTTCTTGATCCAACAGAGACATTCTTTTGTTTAATCAACGTTCTTCAAATCAGTACTCCTCTTCTTTGTAGGCTCTCTTCTAAAGCTCTCTGACCACGTATCTGATGAGCTCCACGAGGTTTGTCAAGAATCATATCGATCGTAGTCGCAGCTTTGGCTTCACCTTCTCTGATCCTCTGCCTCCAAGACTGGAGAAGAGATGTTGCAGCGTTGCAAATAGTCCGGTCCTTGTGTCTTGTAAGTCCTTGAAGCCTCTCCAACATCCTCCTTGGCTCATTAGGTTTTGGAGTGACGTTCATCTTCGTGAGCAATGTGATAGCCTCAACGCACCGAGACGCATCAGCTTTGCCAGAGAGAATACCCTTAGCGTTGGCCACGTCAGCCGCTTTCTTGGCTGCTTCGAATAACTCCACCATCTCCTCTGTTTTCGCCGCGGAATTAGGGTTTGCGGAAGAAGCGACTCTCTTGGGAGGAGGAAGCAAAGTTTTGGTTGTAACCTTACCATCTTTGTCTTTGTTGTCTCGTTGCGTTTTTGCAAGCACCGTCTCTGTGTCTGTCTTCTTCGGCTTGAGAGATTGGTCTCTTCCTTGTGCGTAGAGAGTGGCCAACCATGAATCGAACAAGGAGTGAGATACTTCACGGATCTTAGGGCTCTTGTGACTTCTCAGAGTCTCCAACCTAAATATGGACTTAGAAAATCGTTGAATGTCGTCGACGGAGAGAGACTTAGACTTCAACCTATTCAAAGCATCGACACATCGTTCGATGCCGTCTAGGTCTCGTGTACGATAAGAAGCTTCGATCGCTGAGGTAAACAAAGCTTGTAAATCATCGGGGATCTTCTGCGCAGTCATCTTTCTTTCTTGCGTTGTTGGTTTCAGATAATGTGTGTGTGATCCGGTCAGGAAAAAAGGGTTTCAGGTAGCGAGAAGAGCTTAGGGTTTTCAGTGTGATCGTAATAAGCAAATAGATTAAGTGTGAGAGAGAGAGTTGAAATATATATAGAGAGAGTAGAGTGGCTTTTGTACGCAGTACCTATAAGAAAAGGAAATTTAGTAGCTTAGGATCCAAGCAATTTGTCTCAATTTCCTTTTTCTTCAACCAAAAGGGTAGTTTCGTCTTAAATAACTTCGAAATCATATTTGGATCAGATACGGGTTGTTATTAAAATCCAAATAATTCCACGTCAATTCATAAGATTATTCTCTTTTTTTTATTTGTTTGTTAAGGTTACTGAGACTGAATAATAATTTCCATAATTCAAGTAGGATAATACAAACATCTTCATGGAATTAAAGAACCTCCTTTGCGAGCTTCCTTTTGGTTCTTCATCACTCTCTATCAAAGATGTCTAAGTAGCTGCTCTGTTTTACTTATTGGGTCATTTTTCAAAAGTTGAATTAAAATGCTACACAAACTTCTGCTCTGTTTACACAAACTTCGGAAGAAGAAGATAAAATGTTTTGTTATATTATCATCCCAAAAAAGATCCATCAGGCTACAACAATAACAACACACACAAGTACAAACTTTATTGGCTTTAAACTCAACTCTACTTATGAATCAATCAATCATCACCACAGGTCCACAGGCCTTGAAACCATAACGTTCACGGTAAGGAGCATTGAAGAAAAGATCAGCCTCCAACCATTTAGGGTACCTAACAAGCTCTCCAGCCAAAAACTGCATAAACCTCTTGCTACCTTCAGGAACAACACGTTGTGATGTAATCAAAATTCTGTTTTCTTTCGCAGCAGGCCGCTGCAGTGATTGTGTCTATGCAATTTCCAAATTTGGTGGCTTGCTGTCTGATACACGAACATATTTATAAATGTCACTCATACCTTTAATACAAATTGAATTCATCTCAACCTCACACTCATATTACTCTTGAACGTGTCTTGCTACACTGATCCGCTAACCTTTTTCTTTTGTAATTTGATAGTATCAAGTTACTAAAAAAAACGTAATTCTTGTTTGAGACAGAGGAGCTGAAAACAGTAAACAATCTAACGAGTTACTTCCATGCCAAACAATGTACTCATGTTACTACTTTGGAAACCTAAGGAAAAGAATAAATTCGTGAGATTTTATATATTGACAATAGAAGCAATTTGCTTACAGATAAATCTTTTCATAAACTTTTACAAAAGAATAAAGTTTTTCAAACAACAATCTTCACATCACTAGTTTCCTCTTCTTTGTAGGTTCTCTTGTGAAGCTCTGACCGTGTATCTGATGAGCTCCACAAGGTTTGGAAAGAATCATATCGATTGTAGACGCAGCTTTGGCTTCACCTTCTTTGATCCTCTGCCTCCAAAGTTGAAGAAGGGATGATGCAGCATTGCAAATAGTACGGTCTTTGTGCTTTGTGAGTCCCTGAAGCCTCTCCATCATCCTCCTTGGATCATTAGGTTTTGGAGTGACGTTCATCTTCGTGAGCAATGTGATAGCCTCAACGCAGCGAGACGCATCAGCTTTTCCCGAGAGAATACCCTTAGCGTTGGCCACGTCAGCAGCTTTCTTGGCTGCTTCGAACAACTCCACCATCTCCTCTGTTTTCGCCGCGGAATTAGGGTTTGCGCAAGAAGCGACTCTCTTCGGAGGAGGAAGCAAGGTCTTGGTTGTAACCTTACCATCTTTGTCTTTGTTGTCTCGTTGCGTCTCTGTCTTCAACTCCACAAGGCCTGTCTTTTTCTTAATCTCTTCCTTCGGTTCAAGACTTGAGATAGATCTATGTTCTTCTTTCGAACACCTTGTTGGAACAAGGTTCTTCTTCGGCTTGAGAGATTGGTCTCTTCCTTGTGCGTAGAGAGAAACCAACCACGAATTGAATAAGGATTGAGATACTTCACGGATCTTAGGGCTCTTGTGAGTTCTCAGAGTCTCCAACCTAAATATGGACATAGAGAATCGTTGAATGTTGTTGACGGAGAGAGACTTAGACTTCAACCTATTCAACAAATCGACACAGCGTTCGATGCCGCCTAGGTCTCGTGTAAGATAAGAGGCTTCGATCGCTGAAGCAAACAAAACTTGTAAATCATCAGATATCTCCTGCGCAACCATCTTTCTCTCTTGCGTTGTTGTTGTTGAGTTTAGATGATTTGTGTGATCGAATTATGGAAAAGAGGTTTCAGGTAACGAGAAGAAGTTAGGGTTTTGAGTGTGCTTTGATCGAAATAAGAAATAGAGTGAGAGAGAGAGTTGATTGATTGATATATATAGAGAGAGTGACTGTAACTAAGAAAAGGAAATTTAGTAGCTTAGGATCCACGCAACTCTCAATTTCCTTTTTCTTCACCCAATCGTAGACACTCCTAAATCAGATTTGGATCAGACACAGGTTGTTATAAGCTAATTAATCCTCAAAAAATTATTAAGATTATTCTCTTATTTTTGGTTTGTTATAAGTTTACTACTACTGTGATTAAATTAATCTCCAAAAACTCTTATTGTTTCTTAATTATAAAGTCCTTTTTTAATTCAAGTAAAATCATACAATCTCTTCACGGAAGCGAGCTCCTTTGAGAGTTTCCTTTTGATTTTTCAACTCTCTCTATCTCTGAACCTGCGGCTCTGTTTTACTTATTGGTCATTTTTCAAAAGTTGTTTATTTCCACTACAGTGCTACATTCTCTTGATAACAAATATACTTTGAGAGTTTCCTTTTGATTTCTTCATCACTCTATCCAAAAATCCTAATCTGTTTACTTATGGTAAGCATTACAAATTCTGAAGAAGATAAAATTGTTTGATATATTATTATCCCCAGAAAAAAAGACTACAACAACACACAAACACAAGTGCAAACTTTATTAACTCTAAACTCAACTCTACCTTTTGAATCAATCATCACCATAGGCCTTGAAACAATAACGTTCACTGTAAGGACCATTGAAGAAAAGATCAGCCTCCAACCATTTCGGATACCTAACAAGATCTCCAGCCAAAAACTGCATAAACCTCTTGCTACCTTCGGGAACAACACGAACCTCTCCTTCTTCAATGTAAACCAACTGATCCACCTGCCAGTCCCATGGCAGTTTGCACTTCCCAGTCTTCCAAACTGACCATCTCGAAACCCCTAGCTCCTCTAACCGTCTCTGTGACACTTTCCGTTCCACTTTAACATTGTACAGCTCCTCCAACGGTGTCTGCATAGATGTTACCTTAAAGGCTCTCTGAAGGGACAGGTTGTTTGTTTTCTTGCGTTGAGTGAGAGAACCTGGGAATGGTGTGGCCATTACAAGACTAGCCATAACTTCTTCTTTTAATATAAATATACAATCTTGTGATAGCGAGTTTGGATCTGCGCATAATACAGAGAAGAGACATTGAAATTAAACCCATAACGAGATTTTCATAGCACATAATGAACATTGTCATGTTACAAGTTCCATAACACACAAAAGTGAATCGTTGTAAAAGCACAAGGCTTTTATCATCTAATCAAGAACACAAGGTAAAAATTAACCCAGGATCTAAGATTTTTTTTTTATGCCCATTCGATCGGAGAATTGAAATTTCTCACCAGTATTTTAAAGACAAATCATCTCAAAGAAGCCAAGAAAAAAAAAGGATGTCGATTTCAAAGCGTTAAGGAAAATTCTAACGAATACAAATCTCTGAATTCTTACCGGAGAAGAAAGTGGAGAGGAGGAGATTGAACTGTATCCGTGACTGTGAGTGTGAGACTTGTCGCTTCAAAAAAAAGACCTTAAACCCCTGCCCTGACCCAGACAGAGGCTTATCCATATCCGTTCCACGACTTTGTATAATTATGAAAAAGGCCCTAGTATTTACTTTTATTTTAATTGTGTGCCAGAAGTTTCCTTTCTACCAATTTGGTACCCATATGTTTTTGTTTTCACTTTTCAGATTCCCTGACAAATGGCACATTCTCCCAGTTTTGTCAAAAAGTTTTGCAATTCCAGCAGTTCAGTGGGTTCGCTAACGAATCACAAATGTCTCTCTCTCTCTAGAACGCAGGTCAAGGCTTTTATTTTCAATGATTGAAGCAATTCACCATCAAAGAGATAGTGACACATTGTATTACTTTGAGTGTATGTACTTGTAGCAATGAGTGTATGTACTTGTAGCAATGAGTGTATGTACTATGGCCAGAACAAAGCTCAGAGGCATTAGACGCCCTTAGCTTAAGTTACTAACAACATAATTCTATCAGGTTCTGTGTTACTTTAAACTATTTTATGATTACACAGGTGCTGAAACCACTATCTAAACCCTTCACTATCAAATCAAACAACGTGCTCATGTAATGGAACTGTGGAAATATAGTAAGAAACAAAATAAATCTTATATTTCATTGACTGTTGAATCAGTTTCTTACAAAATGGTTTCCATCTCTTCCTCACTTTCATACTACTCACTCTACTCTTTGATACAATGACTTACTACAAGCTTACTGAATCCACCAGAGACTTTTTCTTTTGTTCAAGCTACGATCTTCACTTCACTTCACTTACTTCATTCCCTTTGTAGTGGCAGACGCAACTTTACGTTCTTGTTCTCTGTTCCTCTGCCTCCAAAGTTGAAGAAGGGATGTTGCAGCATTGCAAATCGTACGGTCCTTGTGCTTGGCAAGTCCATGAAGCCTCTCCAACATCCTCCTTGGCTCATTAGGTTTTGGAGTGACGTTGACCTTCATGAGTAACGAGATAGCCTCAACGCAGCGGGACGCATCTGCTTTGCCCGAGAGAATACCCTTAGCGTTGGCCACGTCAGCAGCTTTCTTTGCAGCTTCGAACAACTTCACCATCTACTCTTGATAGCATCACATATCAAATCCTTCATCATTCTATCTTTTTTCTTATCTTTGTTTGTAGATTCTCAGGTGACTTAGGGTTTAGTTTGATGACTGATAAAAAGAAGAGATTAAGAAAAGAATGAGAGTGTTACTGGATCATATATATAGTGATTAGTGGTGAGCTGCAAAAAAGGAAATAACGTAGTTGCTTAGAACCCAAGCAAGCTAATTTCCTTTTTTTTTTAATTCTGTATTTTTAGGAAAAAAGAAAAAGGGTAGTTCTGTCAACAGTTGTTATGTGGTTTGTCAATAGTGTCACGACAGCCAAAAGTATCTGATCAGTTTGGTCCTTCTAACGTATCACATTCTCTGATCACAAGTTTATCCAGGTTTCAAAAATCCATTCTTGATTTTTGGGGAGCTAATGGTGATTTTTGGGAGAGCTCGAAGACAGTGTTGGTTCAAACACAAAGTGTCTTTCCTCTAGAACCCAGCTCAAGGTTTCTCTTTAATTTCGTCTTTGAACTTGTATCCAAATAGTTTGGAAACATCAACGTAGCTACTAAAAAGTTCATTACGTGATGAAGGGATTCCTTCTCAATTCTATGTTTTGTCTGAAATTATTGGCGTAATTTTCTGATACATTTGAAACAAAAGTTTCCAACTTTTATCACAAACACAGTTGATTGCTTGGTGTGTTTATGCGATATGCATTGAGATGGAATAGTTCATTGATAAAAAAAAACTGGTTTTCATGACACAAAAGAAAACTAGAAATTTCACTGCTTTATCTAGATTTTGTAGTATTTGAAAATCATGAGAGACTTTAAGCTTTTGCATAATAACGGTTAACTAGAGAAGGCAGACATTTTTCAGTATCAACCACAGATAACACAAAATTCTAAAATTTATATTGTTTTGTACTTTCTATATATTTCTGAACACTCTCGAATCTTATGTTGCTCTATTTTTCATATTAGTTTAAGTTTTATCAAATTAAATATATTTTTTTTTAACAAAAGTTGGTCCGTTTAATGTTTTTCTTATAACAACAACACCTCTTTCACAGATTATTGATCCTTGAAATGTCCTCACTTATATGAAAGTAACATTACAATATATACTTTTTGTTTGTAATATTCGTACATTGACTTAGCCTTTTTGGATTAGAATGTCTTGTGCTATAATTGATATCAAGAAAACAACTATACCCTTTTTCCGTTTTTCAACTGCATAATAATTTGGTTGATTAAAGTTGATTTTTCTTATTGCACCATAAACAAATGCGCATGCGCGGAACACTAAAAATAAATTTATTGTCATCTTCTCATATTTCTCATGCTTTATCTATAAGAGAAAACTGTAGCTCTAGGTTATAACTACAAAGTTAAAAACACAAGATAAGCTAGAAATGTATCCCCAGATTATCTTAGACAACGCTCGAGTTCCTACAATTTGATTGAGAGTAGTAAAAAAAACGTAACTATTTCAGCATCAACCACGAAACGAATCATTAAACCATAATTATTTTCAACATCCCAATAAAATGATTATTATCTTGTTTTTTTCTTTTGCTTCCATAATAATTAAGCATCAACATCAAATACTACATTTTACCACCCTTTCTATGTTTGTATACTAATGATCGACTAATTATTGAAAATTTCTTGTTATGAACGCGTGACTGCAGAGACGAGATTAATTTCTAACTCTTACATCCTCCATTGAAGTTTTGTTATCCTCAAAAATGAGTTTTATAGTCTTTAAATCGTAAAATATAATATTAGGTAGTAAAAGAAAATCACCTTCCCGCCGACAAAAAGAAGAAACAAAAGAAAAATCATCTTGCAATCACATCAAATTGCTGCACTTGATATCAAACATATCCATGCTAATGATAGTATAGTATATGAGATTAAACAAAAAAAAACATCTTACTATGTTATCAAACATATAAGGAATCATATTTTTGCGAGCATACAATTACACACAAACTATACTTATATCTACATACACAACATCATATGATCAATTCCCATCGATCTGAGCTTAAAATAAATATTCAAAACCTCAAGAACCTCCACAACCTCCAGTTCAAAAACAAGGAGAGGGAGCAATAAACCTTTTTCATCGCTTGTTATGCAAAGGGTTTGACCCCGTAGGAATCTTTCTCTTCTCCGGATTGAATTCTCCGGGACCGATTACATGTGTGGCATAAGAGTGGAAGAACCCTGCGTCTCTTCTAGAAGGTCCGGAGGAAAAGCTTCGTCCAGCAGCATGAGTTCTTGGGGCTTTAGAGAAAACAAAAACGAGAGTAAA
Source organism: Eruca vesicaria subsp. sativa (assembly GCA_932364175.1). NCBI lineage: Eukaryota > Viridiplantae > Streptophyta > Magnoliopsida > Brassicales > Brassicaceae > Eruca > Eruca vesicaria. Next base: position 381,746 of record CAKOAT010497376.1, read on the forward strand.
GAGAAGAGCAAAGATACATATACGTCGGAATCGAGCCATTTTGTTTTGTTTAGTATATTTTGTGTGTTCTCATAAGGAAAGTGAAGGAAGATAAACCTTTTTGAAGAGAGATGGTTGCAACGACTATGAGAATGCACAAACTTGCATATGGTGTTGTATTTGTTGCATTATTTATTCATGTGCGGACATGGATGGTCCACTTCATAGAATCTTGTCATTTACAAAAGTTTTATAACATAAATCTTCGAAAATTAGTGGTAATATTCACCAGTTTACTCATTAGGCTTTGAACCCAAATATAAGTGAAAACTAAAGCTAAAAATGAGACATGACGATCCAGATCGACCAAAAAAATAACACAAAGCTAGAGGATGAGGAGAAAAAGAATAATTGAAATGAGAGATAGAGGTAACTAGACAAACGTTTTGCCCTTTTTTATGGAGTGGAAGCAGCCTAAATCTCATTATTCTGCTCCCAGCCTCCCACCATGATTAGACAGAGCCACAAACCATATATATAGCTGGCCCAAATAATACCTATAGAGACTAGTTCCAATGGAAAGTTTTCAATTCATAGTTTCTCACAAAACTAAATTAAATGAATTGAGAAAATCAAATGATGAGATACTTGTTCAAGTATTCCAATGGGATCTTTAGAAATTATATTAAATGGCTTATCTCAACATTTGAAATGCTTATTAACTTGTTTTATTTTTGAGATATTAGTAGTTAAGAATTCTTCATTAGGAATTCTCTAAGAGCCTGCTCATCACTAAAAAAAGTTCTACAATATTATATTATTCTATTCTATAATTAAACAATTTTATACTCCTTAAGAAACCTACAAATGGAGAACTCCTAAGCAAATATTTTGCGTCTAATAATTTTTATTTGCTCTTAATTGATTTACACAACGAAATTTTGTTCAAGAAATAAAATTGAAGAACATAAGAGCATGTGCATCCCTGGCGCTTAGGGAGAGTTTTAGAGGAGGGGGTCCACTAAAAAGCAAAAAACCAGCGCTTGTGATTCCCTTATAAACGTTTCTGGCTGATTCTTGGTCTATCCTGTGGGCTCCACAACACGTGGCGACCCGCAATTGTTCCTTATTATAATTTTTTTTTTTCCAGTCCGAAAAAAAAAGAAAAAAACTAAGCACCTCTGGGATGCACATGCTCTAAAATACCTTATATTTTCATTTTTTATCCTAAAAGCAGTTATGGGCCGAGATAGTAGGCCTTAAACCGGTCCAAAACCCAACCCACACTCAAGTCTCTAACAAACCGCCAAACCTTCATCTTCGTATAACCAAATCTCAGCCCTTCTCAAAATTTCCGAGTAACTCTTCAGCAGCAAATCGAAAGACAGTTCCTCAGAGCGATAGAGAGTATCGATTCCTAAGCTATGGACAGAGAATGGGGATCGAAGCCAGGAGGCGGAGGCGCCGCCTCGGCCCAAAACGAGGCCATAGATCGCCGTGAGCGTCTCCGTCGTCTCGCTCTCGAGACCATAGACATTGCGAAGGATCCCTATTTCATGCGAAATCATCTCGGAAGGTATGTTGTGTGTTTTCTATATAGACTCTAATAGTAGATTCTGCTGTTGATAGGATGATTGTGCTATTTTTAATGTTTGGATTGAAAAAATCTTCAATTAGGGTTTTTTTAAATTTGTTTGTGTGATTTTAGGGATTTAACATTGTTTTGGTTTGTTTGGTGATGTGAAGCTATGAGTGCAAACTATGTTTAACGCTGCATAACAACGAAGGGAACTACTTGGCGCATACTCAAGGGAAGAGGCATCAGACCAACTTGGCTAAGAGAGCTGCTCGTGAGGCCCAGGAAGCTCCTACTCAGCCTCAGCCACATAAGCGTACAGTCTCTGTTCGCAGAACAGGTAACAACTTGTGATTGCTTTGGAAGTTATATTTGTCTTAACTATGGTTACAGTTATTTGGTACTTAGGTTTTGTAACAACTTGCTTATGTTGATCTATATGTTGGATAAAAAGTTATATTTCTCTTATTTGGGGCTTATATAGTTGCAGGAGTGTTTATCTTTGATATGGTTATAGTTTTTTTGGTGCGTAAGTTTAGTTAATGTCAGCTTTAAAGGTCTGGTTGTTGATTTCTCCGTTGCTTAGTTATCAGCTTTAAATGTTTGGTTGATTACTTCTTCATCTTGTGTTTTTTTCTTGCAGTTAAAATTGGTAGACCAGGGTACAGAGTTACAAAGCAGTATGACCCCGAGTTGAAGCAGAGATCTCTCTTGTTCCAGGTAAGCATATACATTGTTTTTGTTGAACTTCTTATTGTATCAATCTTCAGAGACTTGTGTAAAGTGGATTCTTAATGTTTTCGTTTTTCTTTTCAACTTTGTTTTGCAGATTGAGTATCCTGAAATAGAGGACAACATAAAGCCCAAACATCGTGTCATGTCTTCATTCGAGCAGGTAGGTGTTACAAGTCCTTGTTTATGTGTCTAATAACCCTTCACAAGCGTTCCCATATTGATTAATAACTTTCTCCCTTTTTGTTGCGTTCCCATATTGATTACTAACTTTCTCCCTTTTTGTTTTGTGAGCAGAAAGTTCAACCTTATGACAAGAAGTATCAGTACCTTCTTTTTGCTGCTGAACCATATGAAACCATAGCCTTCAAGGTATTCTTCTTTTTCTTAAGTTGCTTCATTCTCGAATTCTAAAACTGCTTGATGATAGATTTACATTCATTATGATTAATGGATATTGATATGTCATGTCTTGGATTGGTTTCAGGTTCCTAGCACAGAGATAGACAAATCAACCCCAAAGTTTTTCTCTCACTGGGATCCAGACTCGAAGATGTTTACTGTAAGTGCTTCTTATCATAATAACCCCATAAGCTTGGATACGTTTTTGTTTTTTGAGTAATGGAAATAAATGACAAAGAAACTTGTGATAAACAGTTGCAGGTGTACTTCAAACCCAACAAACCAGAACCATTCAAGCCTCAGTCCACAATTGAATCAAATGGTCTTCTGCCTCCACCACCACCACCGCCTCAAGCTCAACCGCCACCACCTCCATCTGGTTCAATGCCACCTCCACCACCTCCGATGGCTAACGGTAGTGCTCCCTACCCACCACCTCCACCACCACCATCTGGAGGTTACATGTGAAAGTGAAACTAGGATTGGTAGAATCAAAACTTTAAACCGTTTGAACACAGTAATCTTTTATCACAGTTTATCTCAAGTGTGTGTACTAAAAATATCAAAAATCTGTTTTGACATGGATTTTTGAATCTGAATTCTGCAGATGTAATAACAATCTTGTTATATTTTAGTGCTCTGTTATGAATTGTCATTTGTTTTTGCTCAAAAAAAAGTAAAAGAATTTTCATTTGTTTTTGCGTCGAAAGCATTTAAAAAAAAATTGGTTTACTCATAACCATACTTAAACCGAATCAATCAATCAAAAAGAACCGGATCTCGAGTATATTTGAAATTTGTTTTCTGACGACAATTTGGCTCCTGATGACGTAAAACGATTTAAAAAAAAATACAGCGAATGGTCAGGTACAGACGATAGATGATGAGGGCAAATATGTAATACACACATAAAAGAGTGTCTCTGAAATTCAAAACACCAAAGCGGAGGGAAAATCCAAATCCCTAAATCCCCAAATCACTTGAATTCTCTCCATCTACGCATTGCTCCTCCGTCGAACCTAACCGGTGAAGAGTTTGTTCTTATCTTTTGCCGGTAACTTCAACCATGGAGGAATCCTTAACTCCAAACCCTAAGCAAAGGCCAACTACTACGGCGACGAATCGGATCCAGGCTCCCACAAGTCCCTTCTTCTTGGGATCCAACAATGACAGGCTCGAACGTGAACAAGCCCGCGCCGCCAGAGTCGCCGCTAGCCGTCGTAGATCTATCGTTTTCGGGCGTGGGCCCCAGATCGAGAAGGAAGCAGATCCGTGCTTTGACAAGCAGCAGATTCTCGAGTTGTTTCAGAATTGTATCAAATTAGCCAGTGAAAACGTAAGTATCCGACTTCTCGAATTCGTGGCTAACAGGTGTTCTCGTTATCTTATATGGGTTTTGTTTGTGTTGAAACAGAAAATCAATCAGAAGAATACGTGGGAGTTGAATTTGATCGATCATCTTTGTGAGATTATTAAAGTTGAAGATGAGAATAATGCTGAAACCAATTTTCAAAAGGTGAAGATTTTGGTTTCAATCTTATTTTTTATAATTGCTCTTAAGACTCTTAAGAAAACCCACAAAGAAACAATGTTTGTGTTTGTGGATGGCAGGCAAGTTGCACTCTTGAAGCTGGAGTTAAGATTTACTCAATGAGGGTAGACTCTGTTCATTCAGAGGCATACAAGGTCTTGGGTGGTATTACTCGAGCTGGCCACGATGACACTGGAGGTTAGTTCCATAGCTTACGCACACTAAACTGTCCTCTCTTTACCACTTGGTTGAATCTGCCTAGAAAAAACATATAGCTTTGTCAGTTTTTGGAGATGTGTGTTTATATGGTTAGCCAAACTAGTCTTGTAATTAATGAGGTATGCAGATAGATATGTTACTTTATTGTTTGACATCTAACATGCGAATTTAAAAATCACTGAAGAAGTGAAGATCGATTACAAAAGGTTTTTTTGAAGAACTACAATTATTGGCTATGCAATGCATTAATTATTTTCTTTAGCTTCTAGTTTCTATAGAAGGTACTGCAAGTAAACTTTTAATCTTATGTTTTCTGATATTTCTTTATGAAACTAGACAACGAAGATGCTGCTGGTTCTGTAGTAACTGCAACTAACCAAAAGAAACAGGCAGAGAAAAAGGTAGTTCATACAGATTTCTTAATTCTGGATATGGTTGATGACACTACATACTGATGAGTTTCAACTTGCAGATATCGCCTTTATCAACACTGGAACCATCATTTGATGCCCTTAACGTGAAGAAGTTTGACGGTAATTTAGTTACTTAACTTAACTCCCTTTGTTCTTTATGACAAGTAAATTCCGTCTGATAAGATTTTGTATGTCTTACAGTGGCATTCGCTGTGGATCCCCTTTATCATCAGACTTCAGCACAGTTTGATGAAGGTGGAGCAAAGGGTCTCTTGCTAAACAATCTAGGAGTCTATGGAGGGTGTCAAGTTCTGTTTGATTCACAAGAAATCCCTGGAAAGCTTGTTTCTTCTGCAAATCAGCATGATAAATCAGAAACAATTGATCTGTCCTTTGCTAAAGGTTTGGCTTTGTCGGCTGATATCCCTCGCTGTACCATTGTATATGTTTTGTTGCATCAACCATTCTCTAATGCCGTTGTTAAATTTGTAGAATGTCTGGAGAAAATGGTGCTTAACATGCGGCAAAAGGATGATATTGTACCATCTCTTCGGGCAATAATCAATCAATTTGATGAAGAAAATCAAAGACCATCTGATACGTTTTCTTGTGGTCAGAAGACGACCGAGTCATTTGATATATCACATGGTAATGAAGCTAGCTATGCCGATGATGATGATGGATACGATAACTTTGGAGATTCTTTTAACTATGAGGGTCAGTCTGGTGCTGCTGAGGAGAACTTTGGCCACAATGATGCAGAACCAGCATACTCAAATTTCCCTGAGGTTCCTACCATCACTCTTCTTATTTTAACTCGTTTTCTTTTCTTCAGAAAACTGATGCTAACGTTTTCACATTTCAGGAAGTTGAACCAGACTCACTGCAAGACCTTGATTCAGATGAAAGATTTGAGAATGTTGACGACTATCTCTTCTTGTCGTTGGGAATTTCATCTAAACAAAATTCTTGGGCCGGTCCTGATCACTGGAAGTATCGGAAAACAAAAGGTATGCGCTGCGCATAGATCTCCAGTTTCAGCTATACGATAAGCCCTCTTAGATATATTGTTTTTCTGAGGGTTTGCATTCTCTGGATTCTTTATCAGGCCCAGATGTTCCCCCTGCTCCCGAAAATGGATCTTCTCCACCAGCGAAGAAAACCAGGAAAAAGAAGCAAGCAGAGCCTGAACTAGATTTTACAAAAGCTCTGGAGGAAGAAGTTCCTGATATCTTTGCCCCTCCAAAAAACCCAAAGTCTTTACTTTTGCCAGCAAATAGGGCGCCTTGTCAAACAAAGCTTCCAGAAGATTGCCATTATCAACCTGAGAATCTAGTAAAGCTATTTTTACTACCGAATGTGATGGTATGGCTTGCTAAACACTCACCCAATCACTTCTATTTTCTCGTTTTATTTATCATTTCTTTATCTATTGTGTCATATCGACAAATGTTAACTATTCTGAACGGTAACAGTGCATCGGGAAGAGGAGAAGAAAACGCTCAGGTAAGAATTCCAGTCTTTTAGATTAACATCACTGATGGTCTCGTGTAGCGGTTTATGAGGGCAGATACCAGCGTCTTTGCTGTCTTTACTGATATAAAATTGCCTTTACAGAGAAAATGGTTTTAAAAAAATTTTAGCGAAAATTGTTTTTGAATTCTGAGAAGAAACTTAGGTTCTACTTGTTTTGTTATGTGCATATTCCAGGTGAAACAAGGCAGCAGTATGATGACCATGAACATGCGGAATCTTGGGAAAATGATAATGTCTATGATGATGGCCCGTTTGACAATGGAAATGATCAAAGTGATGCAGAGGATACTACCAATTCATTAATCTCTCAGCCTCGCCAGGTATGATATTGATGTGCATATGGTAATTGTGTTACAGATAGATGACTGTGGGTAGCAATTAAACATTTGTTGTAATTTTCCTGCAAAATTCATGCTCTAGGTCAACAAGATCGAGGTCCAATATGATAAAGCTTCAAAACAAGTTGATGTGCAAGTGCTGAAGGAAACTCTATGGGAGTGTCTTCAGGAATCTCCTCAACCACCAGTTCAGGTTAACTAAAATAAACATAGTTCATGTTTCTGTTTCTGTTATCCTGAAATTACTCAGATAAGATGATCTCCATCAAAAAATATTCGTGACTTGCCATGTTATGTCAAGATACAATCTAGCCTTCCGCATACATTTCCTGTTTAATGCACCTTTATCTTATAGTTCCGTGCTCTAGCTGATTCAACAAGCTTGGCGATACCATCTTCTTCATTGTCTTTTTCCTCCCCATGATTGTGATGAAATTGACAGAATCTGGTTTTGTGGCAGGATGAGGAAGACCAACAAGAACCACCTGAAAGTAGATCTTTCAAAGAGCTATTGGCTAGCTTTCCAGATGACTGCAAAGCGGCTGGGACAACCAAAGACATCTCACCACATCTATGTTTCATCTGCTTGCTGCACTTGGCGAACGAGCACAATCTCAGACTCGTTGGCTCTCAAGACTTGGAGGATCTAACAATAAACCTTGCCTGAAAGAAAAGTGAAGCGAGACCAAGAAGAAGTGTTTTATCATTTATGCCGCTACTCCTACTAAATTTTATGTTGTAGTTCAATGTACTGACTTGATTTGTAATAAGTTTGTTCAAAATCCATTAATACATTGTTGTTTTGGTACAATATTTCATTCAATCTGATTGATCTTTCTCCATCAGAAAACTACAAGACAATATTACAAATCAGAATCACAGATACATGAACCAGTAATTCTCTTTCGTGTGATAACAAAAATAACTTAAGGTGTGTCTCTAAGAAGCCTGAACACTGCTTTTGGATTTAACAGACTTGGTGGCTCCTTCTTTCCATCCTTTTTGACGAGCTCTGAGCTCCCACATAGAAGTCAGCTTCTTCTGTTCCACGAGTGCTTTTTCCGACTTCTCTCTCGCTTCCTCACAAGTCTCCATACCGGAGTTGCACTTATCCGCCTCCTTTTGGTAAGAGGATGTTACCTTCTTGGCCTCTAGCAGACCTGTGTCTACTCTTTTGTGTTTCTCCATCGATGCTGCTTCGCGTTGCTTCAGTTCCTCCGTTAAGAGCTCAGCATAGTTCTTCTCTGTGTCTTCGTTTACCTCTGGGTCATGCTTTGCACAATCTGCACGTCAAAAGACAAAGATACTCTTAACAAGTTCGTTTACTAGAAGCCTATATAAATATACAATCATTATAATGATGAGTACATAAGAGACTAACCTCCAAAAGATCCATTGCTGAGTCCTGCAGAAACAAATAAAAAAGGTAATAAGAATTAAATCGTTTGTTTCTGATTCAATGAAAAGTAGACATGATAAACTAAGAACTCTGTAAATAGTAACAAAGTCACAACAAGTAAACCAGATGTTCAAACCACACCACAACAAATCCGAACTCAAAGACTTTAAATCACTATGACCCAAACTAAAGCCTTACAGATCATAAACTGATCACTGATTACTCATCAAACCAAACAATCAGAGAAACAACACTTCTGAAAATCTCAAAAAGACACAAATACTTTTAGATCTAAACAAACAAAACAATAGTATACCATTGTAGTCTATCTTCATATCCCTAACCAAAGCTGAAGCAATGTGATCTAAGTACTACCGATCTAGTAAATGAGAAAACTTTACAGCAGATCTAGCAAGATCCAATCAATGGCAACACAAAAGAACAAAACTTGAGTGTGGTCTTTTTTTTTTTAAACCTTTGGGGATGGTGAGAAGAGGCACGGAAGAGCAGTCACAGGCGCCGCAATGGGAGCAAGAAGACGCGGAAGCGACCAGTGCCTCCGTGAGGTGCCAGTAGAGAGGTGGACCAAGTATGTAACCAATCATGCTCAGCGCTAGTAAAGTCAGTCCTGCTTTCAACGCCGCCGTGTGCTTCGCCATACGAGTTAGATCTGTGTTTCTTACAAAAATCTCTTTTAAATATAGAGATGGGTTTTGCTGGGGGAGATTCAGTTCTTGTAGTGGAGAAAGAACTGGATCCGAGAGACTCTTATTGACTATATCGCACTCGAGTTTTGTCGGTGTTGTCTAAATTACCTGTTGAATTGCAATAACGTGTTTTTTTAAATATAATATTCACTCATTACATTACATTACATTTTAATATTTTAAAACACGCATAATATACAGACATAAAAAATTTAACACACATAATATCCAGACATAAAAATTTTACTATCAAGATCTGAATCCAGACACCATGGATAACTGTTTTGTTTGATATGAAGAACTCATAACCAGAACTTAACACGAGAAAAGGCTTTTTTTTCCTCTTCCTCAAACTGCATATAAAACTAAAAAGAACATAAAAAGTTTTGTATCTAAATATCTTTTTCCTACTTTGTTTTTTTTTTCGGTTTCAGTTTCATACAGGTGAATATAATTAAAATAGTAATTATCATATGAGCAGTATCAACCATCAAATTGCAAATTAAGCAAATCATGTCTCCCTCTAGAGAGAACTCAAAATATAAAAATACTTGAAAGGGGGGAGGAAAATAGAAAATAGGTTCAAATGTATCCCAAAAGAGAGAAGAACAATACTGAAAGATAAGTAAAAAGAGTAATCTGAAGAAAGAGTTTAAACCAAAACAACAACATAATTTTTCTGTCTTCTTAGTTATTTTACTTGTAGCGTGACGCTGTAGTAAAACTGTGCGTTTAATTTCTTCTAATTCATAACCATGCTTCGCATGTTCAGAATCAGCTGCTTACGGTAGTTAGCAGCGTCTGGGTCCTCCTGTGTAAAAAAAAAAACAGACAAAAACACACTCAATCTTGACTACTACTGCATTAACAACAGCCATACAGAGAAAGCTCAACAAAGAGTTTCAATCTTACAGCAAGTAAATTAGCAAATGTCCCGTTGAGCAGCATGAGAGGAGGGACACGCCATAACCATTTACGAGCTCTAATGCATATACGAGAAAAAAACAAAGTTGTTGTTTGCATCTTGATCATAAGAACTTGAGAAGATCAGAAGGTGTAGGTAGCACAAAACCTGGACTTCTGGGAGAGCTTGGCGTAGCAACCAGCAACGAGATTGAACAAGCTGGGACAAGGGTTGGTCATGGAAGAAAGATACATAAGCACCTTTTTCAGGAGACTGTCTATGACGAAAAAACGATCAGCCAAGAGGCAGCAGTACTGTAGCCCCTCATCAGTTGACAGAATCTTGTTCAATATGAATACAGCAACCTAGAAGAAATGTTAGTTAGAAACACTTTATTTTTTCTTTAATTTACAGTCTAAAAATCAGTATAAATGGCTAAGAAAAGTATAGTGAAACCTTTATAAATTAATAATTATAATTGTTTATTAATTTATAGAGATCAATAATTTATCGATATTAAAAGATCAATTTGAAACTAAATTTATTTTATTTTAGAAAAAAATTTAGTATATATTAATTTATAAAATATTAATTTAAAAATGTTATACTGTACTTACTGTCTTTGACTCTAAAGAGCCAATATCAATAGCTTTGTTGCAGTAATTTAAAGCACCATTGTCCATAAGGAAACTAACAGCAGCTCCGTCAATAGGCTGTAAGAGAAGTGAGTTGTTCAAAAGTAATCTAAGATCTTTTTGTGATAAATAAATAATATTGTAAACAAGGATGCTATAGAATGTGTATGGTACCGCCTTCAACATATGAGCAAGGACACCCAATGCACCAAGCCTTAGGCATTCGAGCGGCTTATCGGTGAGATCAATGTTCACCAAAGGAAATAAGTAGTGTGGCATCTCAGCTACAATAACAAACAAAGGATATTAAATTTCAGAGACGATGTAACGTGATACAAAATGATGTCATGTTCAACTGGAATGGATTTTTATAGAATGCAATTTTCATGAATGCTTGATTTTTTTATAATTTTCATGATGTTCAACGGTTGAAAAAAAAAATGAAACGGCTATACTAGTAATCATTCATTTTGTCTCATCTATTCATTCTCTTTTTTGGACAATTCTCATCTATTACTTTTACAACCGTCGCAAATGGAAAGAGAAAATGGTATGTTGCAATGAAGGAGAAAGAATATACCTTTAAGAAAGTAGCCTCTTGTCACCGGGTGATCAGCTATGCACTATATAATAGGCCAAAAAAGATTATAACATTACATAGCCAATCACGGCATAAGCTATATTATCGAAGAAAGAAGAAAAGTGTGAGGCCAAACAAAACCTGGAACAAAAGCAAAATGTTGTACGCTCGAGGTGGCGTCCCATCCTGAGAGTGTACTGGACGTAGGATGTGTGGGTAGATTTTCACAATCTCCTGCAGAGATTGAACGAAGTTCAAAGTATCAAAGAAAGCATGATCTTGCAAACATATCAGTATTAGTCGAGACATCAACCAAAGTACTCGTTACTGAACCTGCAACATCATGGTCACTGTACTTGGAGATTTCCATAACAGCAGCGGCAAGATCTCATATGTGTTCCTATGCTGCCATGGGCGAAAAGATAGAGACAGTGGTAGTATATGAGTACATATAAAAATTGAAAATCAATCCAATGACGTCTTGCTGATAATAATCAAATGGATACAAGAAAAGAGGAACAGGAACTTGATATACAAGTCTCCTAAACCTAAAGAAAAATTATCAAGAAAGCCAATTCAGCAATCAAAATTCCAATAAATCCTTAGAGCAGATTAACCATAGCACCCCTTTTGGGGTGTTTAAATTTATTATTTTTTTTTTTTGAATTTTTTTTTTTTAAAACGAACCAATCACAGGTCGTCACATATCCGTGAGAACCCGTGAACAGTGTAAGCATCCACCAAAAGGCAGTGCTTATTTTGGCCCTTTTAATTTGCACACGGTTTTTATCTTTTCTATAGACTCCCTCCCTAAGCAACCCACTAAGCCCTCCCCATTAATCATGTTCTTATAGGTTCATTCTTACGAGGAGGCCCAAGTTTGATTCAGAATAAATAATATTAAACGTGTTAATCCACCAAATCTAAGATGGCTACCAAAAATGTCACGTGTTGATGTGAAATGAGAGATTGAGATTGCGATGGTAACATAATATCACAAACAAAAAAGGCATAATCTAAAGATAAATTGGTTAATTTATATAGCAAGAAACAAAAGAGATGGCAAGATCTTTCCCAATCTTGTCCCTTCGGGGACATCCCATAAAATTGAAACGATATAGAATAGATTAGTATGGCTCCTATGCAAAGATGACACGTAAAATTGAAAAATGTCCATTAATCATATTCTTATAGGCTCATTCTTATGAGGAGGCCCAAGTTTAACTCACAATAAATAATATTACACGTGTTAATCCACCAAATCTAAGATGATTACCTAAAACGTCACGTGTTGATATGAAATGAGAGGCTGAGATTGCGATCGTAACATAATATCACAAACAAAAAAAGGCATAATCTAAAGATAAATTGGTTAATCTATGTAGCAAGAAACAAAAGAGATCGCAAGATCTTCTCCAATCTTATCTAAAATTGAAAAATGTCCATTAATCATATTCTTATAGGCTCATTCTTATGAGGAGGCCCAAGTTTAACTCACAATAAATAATATTACACGTGTTAATCCACCAAATCTAAGATTATTACCAAAAACGTCACGTGGTGATGTGAAATGAGAGGTTGAGATTGCGATCGCGATCGTAACATAATATCCCAAACAAAAAAATGCATAATCTAAAGATAAATTTGTTAATCTATGTAGCAAGAAACAAAAGAGATCGCAAGATCTTCCCCAATCTTGTCCCTTCGGAGACATCCCATAAAATTGGAACGATATAGAATAGATTAACATGGTTCCTACGCAAAGATGACACGTATAAATCGAAAAATGTTCCTAATTTTTTCGTCAAAAAGAAAATTTCCCCCGATCAGAAAAAGAGTCCTTTGTGTAACACTAATCAGTCCATCAAATCAAAAATTGAAAGCATGCTCAATCAATCAACGCAAGAACAAACATATAGACTTATAAACTAAAATCATCTAAACACAATAGAGAGTAAGAGGTGGAAGAGTATATCTTTTTGGCACTTACAGTGACGAGGTTTTGGAGCGCGAAATCAGAGATAAATGGAATTTCATTATGAAGATCTTTGATCCACTGGATAATTGTGTTCATGTCCGGAAAAGGTAGGATAGTGGTGGTTGGAGCAAAGGCAGAAGCAGGGGACCAAGTCAACTTGTAACTACTGTAATCCTCGTACAGAGAATCTGGTAGATTTGCCATTGTCCGACGTTAACTATGTTCTCTTGGTCGACTTTTTTATGTTTTAATTCAGCTCAGAGATGAGTGTAAGAATTTATATAGGAGACAAAGCAATATGCATGGTTTCAAAGTGATTATATATTTTGCAAAAATAACGTTCAATGAACTTTTCTGGTTAAATAATAAAATATAAAACTAAATAATAAATGCAAAAGGTTAATAATAATAATACATCCAAAGAAAGTGATTATATGGAAATAAATTTTGCCAGAATATGAATTTTGTCAACTTGCTAAGATATGAATTACTTTGTTTTTATTGAATACTTGAATCACTTTTTGGTTTCTTTTTTTTTATGACGAAACTTTAATTAATACGCATTTTGACCAAGAAAATACTTAATTTGGAGTAGCTTATCCTATCTACTAACAAGTGTAACAAAATCTATGTTATGTTAATTAGAAATTCTAGTTTACAGTTATGTTCATGGTTTGATTAATAAAATGAGAAAACAACCATTAAACTTTTGAATTTTCAAACTATAGCTAATAAAACTTTCAACTCATGTTTGAGCTAAACAAATCTCCAATTTTCAAATATTGGCCGTTTTGATTCTTATATTTTCTTGACTAAACCATTCTAAAAATCCAAATAGCCAACTGTTAAACTCGATTATATAAATAGATGACTATTTATTTTCTAAACGATATTGTTTTTTAAAAAAATAATTAAACGACATAGTTTTGTTCTTTAAACAATTAAAACATCTTTTTCATAAAATCAGAGTCTCAAATCGACTTTATCTTCTTCATTCAAAAATGAGGAAGATGAAGTCAATTTGGGATTCTCGCTAGCAAAAAAATGTTTTAATTGTTTTTAAAAGCAAACCAACATTGTTTAATCAAATATTTAATTAGTTTTGAAACAACTTCGTTTAAAGAGTTAAAATACGTCTATTTTTAATTAAATTTAACAGTTAACTATTGTTTTTTAACTGGTCAAATCAATAAACTATTAGAGTTGAAACGGCTAATATTTAAAAATTGAAGACTTTTTTGACTTAAACATGAATTAAATATTTTATTAGTTTTAATTTGAAAGTTCAAGTTTTAATGGCATTTTTCTATTAATAAAACCCAATGGACAAGGATAGGTTGTTACATACAATCCAAAAATTGGACACTCCAAATGTCACACACAGGCTACCAAATAACATCTTGATTAAATGGACCTCAAGGAAAACATAGTTTGTATACTAGGCCCATATTCATAGTAATGGTAACGACACCGTTTTAGTCTCGTTTGGGCTAACTCTAAAAACACCATTTCACTGCAAAAAAGAAAAAAGAGTTTATTACAGGAGTTTGACAAATGTTAGGAACACTCGTGTCATCTTCATCTTCCACATTCTTATCTTCTTCACTCGGCAAGTCTTCTTCTTCTTCTTCGCTCTCTAGATCCTCGGTTCCTTCGTTTCCTCGCTTATCAGTCCGATCAATGGCCGATTCTGCTTTCAAGAAAATACAAATCCAAAGAGATGACACTGTAAGCTTCTCCTTCTCTCTGTCTCTGCATGAGTTCTTACTCTACGTTTTTGCGCCTTGTGTGGTGTTTCGTTTGTATTTCTCATGAACACAAGGTTTGAGCATGGCTAGTTGTCTGTATATACTTCTTCTTTCCTCAACAAAACTTATACAAAATGTTCACTAATCATTTCTTTGTGATCTATTGGTTTAGACGTTTGATGCGTATGTGGTTGGTAAAGATGATGCGCCCGGGATAGTTGTGATTCAAGAATGGTGGGGTATTGAAGTTGAGATCAAGAATCACGCTATTAAAATCTCACAGCTTGACCCTGGTTTCAAAGCCCTTATACCTGAGTTAGTGTCTCTCTCTCTTGCAATGGCTTATCAAAAAATATGGTTCACTTGTATTGTCTAAAAACATCTTTTTTCTCGGTGTAGCTTGTATAGAGGAAAGGTTGGTCTTGTTGCTGCAGAGGCAAAGCATTTAATGGATGGCCTTGACTGGCCAGGTGCTGTCAAAGATATATCTGCTTCTGTTAACTGGCTTAAATCTAATGGCTCCAAAAGGGTGACGAATATGCGTTACAATTCTTGAATTATATCAAAAGATTATAAGATTCTAAATGTGGTGACAGGTTGGTGTGACTGGAATGTGCATGGGAGGTGCACTAGCTATAGCTAGCTCTGTTTTGATTCCAGAGGTTGATGCTGTTGTTGGATTCTATGGAACGCCTTCCTCTGAGCTTGCAGATCCAGCACATGCCAAGGCTCCTATTCAGGCTCATTTTGGTGAGCTTGACCATATTGTTGGTTTCTCTGATATCACGGTATATATATTTACCATTACATCACATCTCAAAAAAAAAAATCTACCTAAGGTTCCATCATGTATGATCCTAATGATTATTACAACCTTTGCAGGCAGCAAAGAATCTTGAAGAGAAGCTGAAAGCATCGGGAGTAGCACACGAGGTTCACATTTACCCGGGGAACGGGCACGCTTTCTTGAACAGGAGCCCTGAAGGAGTGAGCAGAAGGAAGAGTTTGGGAGATTCTGATGATGACGAAGCTGCGGTGGAGCTTGCTTGGTCTCGCTTCAATACTTGGATGAAACGTTACTTGGTTTAAGCTTTTCCTTTCTCAGATACTAGTGTTGATGCAATTCCCGGAACATTGTGTGATGCCCAATGTGGTCTTGAATAAGGACATTGCTCTTAGGATTTTTATCTGAATCAAATAAAAGTGGTTTGTATGTTTGTGTAGATACGTGTTTGTATGATTATATTTCTAGAAATTATGAAATGATAGTGTATATGAAGTTAAACCTTATTAGTGTAAAGTCTGTTACTTGTTTAATTGAACTAGATTTTGATCTCCGCTTTGTGGATTTATTTTACTTTTTTTTCAATTGAAAAATATTTAGTAAATGTCATATTTTCATATATTTGTCTTTTAATTTATAAAAGACTTAAACTTTTTATTTTTCTTTATTGTGTTTCATTTTAAATGATTATTTATGTTTAAAAAATTAAATTTTATCTTATTGATGAATTAAGTTGGTATAACTCTGATAAATTAATTTTATTATGTGGTTAATATTTTTATTAAAAAAATTAAATACTTTAATAAAAATTTATACTTTTCAATGAAAAAATTCATTTTTTATGAATGTTTAAATTATATTAAAAATAAAAAATAATTAAGAATGGTTGAAAAAAAATTATTTGAACTTGGACTCAATAGTCCAAAGGAAACAAAATGTGAGAATTGGATTTGATTTCTTAATCGACCCAAATGGCCCAAGAGAGATATGATGTGGATAGTGGGCTGGATCCAGAAAAAAATGACCTAGTACAGATGTGTTATTAATATTACTTGATTTTCCTTAATGCAACATGCAATGTTAGACCATCTCCAACAATAGATATGGGGTTAGAGTTCTAAATCAATTTTTTAATTAAAAATAATCCAATTAAAAATTTGAAATACTTATTTCGTTTTAATTTTTCCAATGGTGGAACCAATTAAAAGTTCTACAAGAACAATTAGGTTTAACTTTTTTTCCTTTAAAATACTACCCTATGAGAAAGTGACACCTATTATTTAGAAGTAGTTCCAAACTTCTATTTTTAGAACCATATCTATCTAATTTTCTTCTTTTTATTTAGTTTTCAGCATATAATTATTTAGAACCAATACGTAGAAGCCTCATAGATACTCCATTGGAGATGGTCTTAGTAAAGAAAAATATATTTTTAGGTAAAAAAATCACTAGAATCCTTCTTTAATAGTATAGATTTATGGTAGAATTGAAGTTTTCCCTATATATTACTCAATGATGAATCTTAAACCATTGATCAAGGGACCAGGCCATTTACTTATAGGACTATGTACTAATTTTAGCTACTTTATGATACTAACAAACTAGGAATGCGGAAGTGATATATGATCACAGATTGTCTTCCTTTCTTTACTTGATGTTTACATAACTACTATTTGATGTTTATATAAATACAATTAAAAACTGTACGAGAGATATTTGCATATAAAGTTACAAAAAGAATATTTGAATTTATAAATTCAAATTTGACGTGTTTAGCATGGATTTGTAAATTGTTTTTGTCGGCGAATATGAATAGAGTTTATAGATATGGATAGAGAATGGACACGCCTTATTATTTAAACTGAGAGATATGTTATTGCTGAGAGAAACAGCTATGCAAGATGCAGCACCGTCAACATGCCTAAAACATGTGCATATCATCAGTTTCATTATAAGTTATTTTTTGTTAGTCGGATAAATCTTTATATTTTGATGACATTTTGCAATTGATTCATCAGTTTCATTCCGCAGTTCTGAAATTCTACCAATAAATAAACACAAAATAAACTAAAATCGTAGAGAAACTTTAGAGTAGTAACCACGTTTCCATGATAAACAATTTAGATATTGTTCTGATTTTCTTACTGAAGTGTAGTGTCGGATAACGACTTTAAGCGCTAAACACTCTCAAGCTTTGTTCATATTTTCTCACCGCATAAGAATACGTCATGAACGTCTGCCCAAATATCTTTTCTTTTGTATTACATGCCGACAAATGATACATTAATGTCAAAGCAACCGACAAAAATTGTGATAAGCAAAACTAGTATTTTTAGTAGAAACCCATAAAACGTGCATGAGCTAAAAGAACACACGCGATCCACGGTCAACAGCAAGAGAGCCACCAAAAGGGCCAATCAAAAAGATACACAATGGCCAAAAAAAAGAGAAAAAATGTTGAAAATTTCGACGAATAGATTCATTGATCAAGCACATATTACAACTATGGGGACTCAAAGGAAAGTATTCATAGTATCCGCATTGGTAATTTTATAGAGAAAAAAGCGTACAAAAATGATAATAAAAAGGTATGAGAAAAAAAATAAAAAAATTCAAATGTTTTCACAAAAGTCTTATTTGAAAACTCAAAAAAGTTAAAAGACTCTCAAACCACTTGTTATCTTCTTATTGATAGAATTTTCACTTTAAATTTTAATTACATAACTTAAACTATCTTAAAATGTTTTTTTCGTAAACATGTTAATATCTTAATGCTGAGATATTTACTTTAATAAACTCCTCAAATGCTTTAAACCCCTACCTTTTAACCAAAATCTAATGTTTCCCTCATGTACATGATACATTATTCATGAGTGTTTTGACTTACGAGTAATAGCATACATGTTTATATATTGATTTGATTGTTCATATATCTTTTCCGTATATTTTAGCTTTTCTCAAATTTTAACCAAATTTCTATCAATTTAGTTGTTAATAAACACAGGGAAAACATTCATGGATAGACAATTACAGAAGAGTAAGAAACTAAAAACCGAACCTATTAGAAATGTAGAAACTCCACTACCAAAATCTGGAAACAGAAAAACAATATTGATCGCCATAGAAGTCCACGACCATCAAACCTATTCGAAAGGTAGCGTGCATTGGATGCTTATCCTGATAAAGTTTCCTAGTAGTATATATTCATGTTACTTCTACTAAGAACAAAGAACTTCAAGAATTCTTTGTTTTTGTAGGGACATACTATTTTATTTTACTTTGTTGATTAATCTATGTTAAGAAAATCAAAACGATATCTACACTGACACCTAGAGAAGTACTATATTGTGCTAGTATTGATTTTTCTAATCATTGGAGATGATTGTTTTGTCTTTTCATTGGCTGGATGTCTTATTCTGCGGATAAATAAATAAATTAAAATGCTGTCTGAATAAAGTATTCTCACGGGTTTTGAGTACCATCGATGACTAGTGTGTAATGTAAGCAAATTGTTTGCAGTTAATCAAATATTACTTTTGAACATTAAAGCTTACCAGATTGAAAAATAAATTGAAATATATGGACCATATGAAACTGATTCACTATCTCCATTTTCTAATCCAAAAAAAGCAAACATATTTGCCTGTTTTTTTCTAGAAAAGAGAGAAGGGAATATTAGTTCCTTATGTCCTACTCTTTATATCTAGTGTTTATATTTTGAAGCAACGAAAGAGGTCTATTTTGCGTTTCTCACGCATTATAGATTTGTCTTTAGTTTGTTAATAATTTTTTTTGTGGCTCAGACTAATTTTAAAACAATATCTTGCTTGATGAATTAAAACAGTATTACAGAACTAATCAAATACTAAACAGATTTTATCATTTATATCTCATATTCAATTAACAAAAGCTTAATAAATTATATACTCAGACTCTGGATTGGTTCTTAACCACCAGATGTTGTAGGCATAAGTGCTTCCTTTTATTTTTGGGAAATTACCAAAAATAACACTTTCAAGATACCACTTTTCAACTTTACACTAACCAACTTTACCACTAAAAATTTAATAGTCAAAATACTATTAGAATTTAGGGTTTAGGGTTTTGGGTTTAGGATTGATAGTTTAGGGTTTATTGTTGACTTTTTAGGGTTTAGGGTTTACTTTTTAGAGTTTAGAGTTTAGGGTTTAAGGTTTAGAATTGATATTTTAGGGTTTAGGGTTGATTTTTAGGGTTTAGGGTTTACTTTTTAGGGTTTAGAGTTTAGAATTGATGTTTTAGGGGTTAGGTTTAATATTTTATTTAATATTTATTTTATGTATATATAAAAAAATAAGGATATAAAAGTCTTTTATCCTTTAATAAAATGTGTATTTTTGAAAATGTTTCTTTGTTGATGGTAAACATGAAAAGTGGTACCACCAAAGTGGTATAATTGAAATTCTCCCTTTATTTTTCTAGTTTTGTTTCCTTTCCATCTTTTTTGGTATAGTTTTCTAGTGAGATACTATTAAATCGAGTAGGTTGTTGCTTGAAGTAGGCGTTCTTGCCCTTTTACATTCTTCCTTGTTTTCATGTCATGTGTTACATACACGCATTACTTTTTACACATTTCCGTATTTATATGGATTTTGTCGATATTCTAAGAACTTACTTGAAAAGCTTACGAAACAGCAGGAAAATTATACTTATTATTCGGAGAATAGAGGTATAAGTGCGATGAGTCATGTTAAATTCTAGATTACATTGTCGCCGATATGTGTTTATTGGATCTTAAAAGGTAGTATTACAATGAATTTTTCGTTATGAAGTGTCGACATATACCTTTTACTTATAAGCATTTTTGCACGATTTTGACGTAATCTTCATTTTATACGGTAAAGTTTTAACACCACCCAACTCTCCTCTAGTGTTTTACACCATTTTGACATTCCAAATTTCAGATAGAAATTGTATGATACCGCATATTAAATTTTAATTAATTCATTCTAGTTTTAAAAATAAAAGAAAAATATTCGTATACTGATAATGAAATAGCTATTTGGAGTAGAAAGGAAAGCAAAGAAAAATCATCATTAGTCTAATTAGTCATGGTTCTATATGTAAACTTGACTTTAATTTGAATGTAAGTCGTAAGTTAGAACCATAAAACAGACCTAATCATAATTAACATTGATTATTTATTTCTTAAACCTCAACCGATAATGGTAGTTAAACCCACCGCTCACTTTCGTTTATTTTCTTTCAACGGGTTAAACGATTTATCAAGGAAGCTTCTTCATCTATTTTATTGTTATTTGGCATTCTTGTCAGAATATTTGTTTAACGAACGTCTATTATCTATATGATAAAAAGTTGACTAAAATATATAGAACAATTAAATATAGATTTTAACATTATAGTCTTGGTCTTCGGTAGAAACAAATGATATCCCAAATCTTTGCTGTGATTTTGTTTAGAAAAATAAATAGTTGTATAACACAAGTAGCAAAAAAATAATTTCCGAAGGGCAAAGCTTGAAGTGATAATGTGGGTTACATCTGTTTGTAAGTGTGAATACATATTTAACAATTAACACATTGAAAATCTTGGTTTATATTCTGGCATGAACAAAAAATCAAGGAGAACCAAATAAGAAAACAAGGTAATATACGTAAATAAAGATGCATATAAATAATAGAAAACAGATTAAAAGCGAAGTAATTTATACAAATAATATAACAAAAATTTAAAGAAATTATATATATGCTGAAAATATATAGACGATCATGAAGTGTGACGATAAAACCTCCAAGTGTGCAGATGATCGATCAAAATCTACCAAAGTGCCTAACTTCTCCTCTCCACTAGTTTTTTTTTTCCCCTCATACCAAACTCATAAGAAACCACATATCAAACTAACACTAATTCTTTCTTTACGCAAATAACGAAATAGAGAAAACAAATAAACGTTAGGCCAATTGTAAACACCACGTAGCTTCTAAACATTGCGGACACGTAGCTCGAGAGAGATACGGAACTACGGTCGGAGGCAGAAAAACTAAAAGCTTCTTTAAACCACACAGAGATTGACACGCCACAGTTTCTAGAGACTATAATCTAAAGAAATACCACGTCATCAATACCCAACGAACTTACGTTAGATACGTTCCACTGCCACGTCACATGCCATTTGATATTTCACTCACGTTTCTCAAAACACCTCTTCTTTTGGCACACTCTTGAAACTTCGCATATTCAACACATTTTCTTCTTTTATTTTGGTTACTTTTCAAATTAATAATCAAATCAAATCGAAACAGGTTTTCATTTGGTTATCAACTTTAAAAAGAAATTCACGTGTACACACAACAACATATTCACGTTATTATATTCATAATAACAAGCGTTGGTAGATAAACTCGATGTTACCAAAAGTATACACTATCTAATCCAACCCATTATATATAAGCCCCGTGTTGAATAGCAGCAGAGTGTAAAAAAACAAAACCATTTTTTAAAACTCAACAAGTGTTCTTTAGTCTTGTCCTAATGGAATGGACTAGAGGAAGAAGAATCCTAGGACGTGGCTCAACGGCCACCGTCTACGCCGCAACATGTCACAACTCAAAAGAAACCCTCGCCGTCAAATCCTCCGAGCTTCACCGATCAGAGTTCTTGCAAAGAGAAGCCAAGATCCTCTCGTCGTTGGATTCTCCCTACGTGATCGGATACAGAGGAACAGAAGCCAAGAAAGAGTCAAACGGCGTCGTCACGTATAACCTTTTGATGGAGTACGCACCGTACGGGACGTTGACCGACGCGGCGGCGAAGAACGGAGGGAGGCTAGAGGAAGGTATGATCGTGAAGTACACGCGTGAGATACTACTAGGGTTGGAGTATGTTCACTCGCGGGGTGTCGCGCATTGCGATGTTAAAGGGAGTAACGTGGTTGTTGGGGAGAAGGGTGAGGCTAAGATTGTTGATTTCGGGTGTGCAAAGCGGGTCGACCCGGAAGTTGACTCCGGAGCGGTGATGGGAACGCCGGCGTTTATGGCTCCGGAGGTGGCGCGTGGGGAGGAACAGGGGAGGGAGAGTGATATATGGGCGGTTGGATGTACTGTGATTGAGATGGCTACGGGGTCTCCGCCGTGGACGGAGACGGGTGAGAGTCCGGTTTCGGTTCTTTATCGGGTCGGGTATTCGGGTGAGAGTCCGGAGCTTCCTTGTTTGCTTACGGAAGAAGCGAAGGATTTCTTGGAAAAGTGTTTGAAAAGAGAAGTGAAAGAGAGATGGACGGCTACACAACTACTAAACCATCCGTTTTTGATGACTAAACCGAACATTGAACCGGTTTCCGGTTTGGTTACGAGCTCACCGACAAGTGTGACTGATCAGACGTTTTGGAGATCAGTGGATGAAGAAGTAGAAGAGGAAGAGACAGAGGAATTACAGGAGGATTGGAGAAATCTAGACCGTTTAAACTTGTTGGATTGTTATTCGGAGAGGATCGGACGGTTGAGATGTGTTGGTGGGTTGGATGGGTCCATATTGGATATGGAAGGTGGTGGCTGGATCACGGTGAGGGTGAGTTGTGAAGGAACAATGATTGGTGGGTCACATGAGGAAAATATATTGGAGGGGTTTGTAAATTGATTTGTGTCATTTGTGTGAACTGTAGAAAGTATAGGGGATATTGGTGAAGATCTCCAGTTTAGGGGAGATCAATGTAGTAGCTTGTTAGTGTCCGAATCTTCGATTGATCACATGTATATAATTGAAATCACGATTTTTTTTTAAAAAAACAAATCCAATTCATCTAAGTTTGCAAAGTTATTTTTGATTCCTATAGAGTTTCAAGGTTTGTTGGCCTGCATTGGAGAAAATGTTGAACTATTGTTACATTAAAATCTTTGTTATCCCACGGTTTATGACTATTTTCT
>CAKOAT010497376.1:405228-431094 GCA_932364175.1 Eruca vesicaria subsp. sativa
GGGGGGGGGGGGGGGGGGAGTAAGAATATAAGTGAAGGAAAGAAGAAAGTTCCGAGAGCTCAAATAACTGATGTAAGCTATGTAAACGTGTATTAAGATTCATTCAAGAATATTTTCTGGTCATTTAAAAACATTATTACAACAACAATCTTGGTGAAGATAAGGTTAAGTAATGAGAAATAATAGAGGAAGATAAGAATACTTTGCTTGCAAGGTAAGTTCATGTTTGGAGAGTTATCTTTTTATCTTAGAAGGTGAATAACGAATCTTTTGTTTTATGGTTATGACTCTTTTTTGTATATATAAAGTCATAAGTAACCATAAATAGTATGGCCACTTCCCACACGAATGCTTAACTTCGAAGACGGTGGTGAGCATTCATTCTCTTGTTGTTTTCTAATGATTCGGCCAGCTAACATGTGTTGGTATTAACTTGTTTTTCGCAAATGTGTGGGTAAATATGCAACTCATTCTAATCAGATTTTTGAATTGATTTTGTAGTTTTATATTCTAATGATTATATATATATATATTAAAAGAACTAAATTTTAGTTTATTATATTTAGAACACAATTTTTTTTTTTATATTAGCTCTGTTCGCTTCTCTGACGCTGCGATCAGAGTCAGCATCCAGAAAATACAACTATTCCATAACAAATTCACAGCTGATGGGAATAAAACTTTTTTTTAGCCGCTGCGGTTAACAAAAGTGGATAAATTTGATGTCGGAGGTGATCTCTTCATTTTATGTCTTGGGAATTTGTCGGCGATTGATGTTTTTTTGACACAACTACCGATCTTAAGGGTCTTTAAGGATATTCCTTAACATCTTCTCTATTAAAAGAGAAGTACCAAATTTATCTAGTATTTAGAAGTCATAATGAACCATGTCATTAATTATTCAATTTGACATATTTGATTGTTACATTGTCAAATATATATTATTTTAAAAATATCTTAATAATTAATAAATATATTAATAATAAATGAATTTAAATACAAAAAAATCTGTTGAAAAAATCTAATAAGATCTTACCAAAAATTTAAATATTTTTTTTTATAAATAGGTATTTCTTTATTTACTTATTAGATATAATTATAGTTAAAGCTAAAATATAAATCTTATATTTAAAAATTTTAGTTATATATTTATAAAATAAAAAATATACCCGCACGTTCGTGCGGGTGAAAGTCTAGTTTTTAGTTAAAAGTTAAGACTTTTTTGTTAAAGGACAACGCTAAGGGACCATTAATAATGTTGCCCTTATAGTAACATTAAGATGTCATATGACGTCTTACTTTACATAGTGTGTCTTGTGTCCAAGCATAATTCTCTTGTTGTTTGAAATTTGAGCTGAAAATTTATTTATTCAGACAAAGTTCTCTCTAATTCCTTTTGATGCAGTACAAATTATCAAAGTAATCTACCATTTTCTTTCCGAAGTTAAAAAAGTTATCAATTTCATAGTCATCCAAAATGCAACATGGGTTCCTAATCACATATCCCCAAATACGTTAGGCCCCTAAGGCCCAAGAGTATGAATTCTAATATCATTCAGAGCTAAATCAATCCGTTTAGTAACAAGGCCCACATACAACTATTTCAAAAACCAAAAAAAAAACACTTGGTGAGAGATTTGGGTGTTAGTGTAGAATTGAATCACATCCACAGAAAAGCCAAACCACGAACTCTGTTTTACACTCATTATCTTACACAAACACAATGGCTCCAAATCAAACACCACTTCCCCTCAAAACCTCCACCTTCTCTCGAAACCAAAACCATGCTATTAAACATCTCATCTTCTCCAATCTCTCATCGTAACCCTCACTTCCTCTCCCCTCTCAACCGATCCAAAACCCATCTCTCAAAATCTCACCTTTCTCCCAATCTCTCTCCTTTACCGAACCGAACCCTCAAAAACAGAGCACCCTTCGGAAACAAGACCTCCCCACATGGAAAAAACCTCACTTTCAGACCAAAAGCTCTCCCCGGGATCGACTTAGGAAGCTTCGAATCCGTTCTAGAGGCAACAGCCGTCCTCACCGCCATCATCGTCGTCCACGAATCCGGCCACTTCCTCGCCGCAACCCTCCAAGGCATCCACGTCAGCAAGTTCGCTATCGGCTTCGGTCCGATCCTCGCCAAATTCGATTACAACAACGTAGAGTATTCCCTCAGAGCCTTCCCTCTTGGTGGCTTCGTTGGTTTCCCCGACAACGATCCCGACAGCGAGATTCCGACAAACGATGCTAACCTGCTCAAAAACAGACCGGTTTTAGATAGATCGATTGTTGTCTCAGCTGGAATCATCGCTAACGTTGTCTTTGCTTATGTTATAATCTTTGTACAAGTGTTATCAGTTGGTTTGCCTGTTCAAGAAGCGTTCCCTGGTGTTCTTGTCCCCGAAGTTAAGACCTTTTCCGCTGCTTCTCGCGATGGGTTGCTTCCTGGTGACGTTATCCTCTCTGTGGATGGTGCTGAGTTGTCGAAAACAGGACCTGACGCTGTCTCTAAGGTTGTTGACGTTGTTAAGAGAAGTCCGGAGAGTGATGTGTTGTTTAGAGTCGAGAGAGGGAATCAAGATTTGGTTGTTCGAGTTAGGCCGGATAAGAACTTTGATGGGGCGGGGAAGATCGGTGTTCAGTTATCTCCGAACGTTAGAATCACTAAGGTGAGGCCGAGGAATGTTTCTGAGACGTTTAGGTTCGCGGGGAAGGAGTTTATGGGGTTGTCTTCTAATGTAGTTGACGGTCTGAAACAGACGTTCTTGAACTTCTCTCAGACAGCGAGTAAAGTGGCAGGTCCTGTGGCGATCATTGCGGTGGGAGCAGAAGTGGCGAGATCGAATACTGACGGGCTTTACCAATTCGCGGCGTTGCTGAATATCAACCTGGCGGTGATCAATCTGTTGCCGTTGCCTGCTCTTGACGGTGGAACTTTGGCGTTGATATTGTTGGAAGCGGTTAGAGGAGGGAGGAAGCTACCTGTGGAGGTGGAACAGGGGATCATGTCTTCAGGGATTATGCTTGTGATATTCCTTGGATTGTTTCTTATTGTCAAGGACACACTTAGCCTTGATTTTATTCGAGAAATGTTGTAGTTGTTATTATCTCTTTTGTCAAAATGAAAAGTGTTTTGAGTAATGTGATACTGAATGTGGAAATGATTTGTGATTCGGTGAATAAGTCATAAGGGTAGGTTTTGAGCTCATGACTCTACAGCCATGTAGATGGTGATGCTCTCTCAATACAAGCTTGCCATAAATAGTTTGCATCTCAAGGTTTTTTTTTTCTTTTTGATACTCGTAAACTGATTTCAGAAGCTTTCTAGGTTCAAGAACTAATCACCACGAAATCCACAAGAGTCTACATTTTCCTATCATATAAACATTCTGGGTGGCCGAACTTGAATCCAGGTGGTGGACTGGTGGTTCCGATGTTATTATATCTGTTACGTTTATGTTGACTGAGCAAAAAAAAAAAAAAAGACATAGCTTTAGATTGATTTGTCGATAGAAAAATAATCCAGAACAACGACAGTTTGAGTTCGTTCATGTCGTTTTTTACTGTCAGAGAAAAAGAGAAAAGAAAATGAGTTTTATTGCTTGAACCCAAACTAGCATTTTTTCTTGAATTTATTTTTCTGTCAATAAATCAAAACGACATTGTTTCTTTTTTCTGCTCAATCAACATAAATGTAACAAGATATAATGACACTGTAACAGAGGAAATAACTCCATCCGAGTCGAGGCATGAAATAACGAAGAGCTACAAGATTATATGCATAATGGTTCATTTTGCTCACTCTCAACTTACTATGGATCTCAATGCAAAAAAAAATAAAAATGGATTTATCAGGAATCGAAACCAGATTGTTTACTTTTCAAACAAAATATTTACCATCAGACTACTATGGATACTTGTATATTTTAAGAATATTAGACTATAGTACCTAAGTTTATATTATAATAGGGCACTCTGTTCACTCCTAACGCACAACGTCAACATATTTGTGGATCCCACTGTAAGAAATATAAAAATGGATTTGTCAAGAATCGAAACCAGTTGTTTACTTTTCAAACAAAATATTTACCACCAGATTACTACGGATACTTGACATATTTTAGGAATAATAGACTATAGTACTTAAGTTATTTTATAAATAAAATGTATTTAATTCCTAGGTATCCCCGATTACTGATTAATTCGCTAGATCTTCATATTCATAGAATGTGTGTTTCTATTTTCATGAATTACTTTTTCTTACTCCACATTTACATCTCCTATTTTTATTCTGTTGATTAACAATAGACCACATTCATAACACATCTTGTATTTCGGTTAATATATACTTTATCTAAACAGAGGAATCGTTCATATTTGATTTACTTATTGATTCTTCTTTTAGACAAATTTTATTACATCTTCTCGGAAATGACTTCATCTTCAGCGTTAGATGTTGATAGATTGATTAGTAGTATTATCATAAAAATTATACTTTTATTATCCAATCAACATTTATGAGAAAAGCATTTAGAAATTCATTCACAAGATGCTAATGTTCTCCAAATGTTATTTTCTCAAATGTCTCATATAGAGCTTTTGGAAGATCATTTGTTCTTAAAAAATATAAAAATTAACAATACATAATTATTTTCCAAAAAATGTAATTAAATAAAAATGGATAATTTATGAGAAAGAGAAGAACATTGGGCATTTAACAAGATTGCATAATAGTACCAATTTACTCTGTTAAGTAATAATGAACCATGTTCATAATACCTCATGCATTACGCTTAATATATACTATATCTAATTGGAGAAACCATTCATCTTTGTTTCTCTCATTAATTCTTTTCCAGTCAAATATTATCACATCTTCTCAAAAATAACTTCAGTTTTTGCTTCGATTGCTAAAGTCGGTGCATGCGTCTCAACTTTTGATTTTCTTTACTTTGGTCGAACTGCTCAGTTTATGGTTGTTTGTTGCCTCCGTTTATGGGATTCTATGAATATAAAAATGGCGAATTTATGAGAATTAAAGAAGATTGAGAAGAACCTTTGACATTTAACAAGTCTGCATAATGTTTGCGGATATATAAAACTTTTGAAAACTTTATTGACTAATACAAAAGACTTCACACGCTATATGAGTCCAGCTTATATGTCAAACATCAAAAGATATAATAAAATTATAGAATACATCAATTATATCTCTGAAACCGCGTTTGCGCGGGGACTATATTATAATGGTTGAGTTTCAAGACTCCTGTAGGATCCACGTGTTATTCCATCCGGTCAACCACGTTATCAATGTGTTTGGTATAATTATGTGTGGGCTGGTGTGAGTTTGTAATTTATATTTAGAAGCTCATTCTAAAGCATTTAGCCAAAGATAACAAAACTCTGCGTTTAGGCTTAGATCATGAGGCGTCTCTTCTGTTATTGAACTCTTTCATCGACTATTAAACTTCAGTGTGTCATTCATTGTTTGAGAAAAACCAGACATTCCCCTTTATCTTTTACCTCATGTCTCTCTTCATCTACATCTATTGCCTACCCTATTTCAACATTTTGATTTCACATGTTTAATGAATCTGTTGTTCTCATTAAACATATTCACTCCCACGACTCTCCGTCTCCTTTTATTTACGATCCAAACTTTATTCGTTTTAAAATCAGAAGAACAATTCAAACTCTATAAATAACAAACAAAGATTTGTGAGTCCAATCCCCATATTTCGACGCCCTCTATATTCCATCTATTTACCAAAAGCCAGATGCGTCCTTCGAGAATGTCTTCCTATATGTTATTAGGCCTGCAGTTTAAATTTTTACACAAGTGACAAACAAAGGTGAAGAAGCAGCTGCATCTGCCAACAACACTTTTGCAGCAAGAGATGATGAACCAAATCCTGTCGGTTGTGAAGCAGAACCGATAATGCACGCGTGAATGATAGTTTCAATTTGTCTATTCTTTATTTTCAAAGTTGTTATGATTTTGAATCCATTATACATATGATTTTTAACTTTGGGTTTTCTCGTTAATTTCCGGTAAACTTCTTCCTATGAAGAGCGCAATTACTAAGTTTTTATTTTAAAAAAGACAGTGTTGACTGAATTTTGCATATTGATAATGTCCACAACTAAATGCACCAATCACTACACGTTACATGGTGACATGCATTCCTAAAGAAACATAACTGATCATGTAAACATCGCATAAATGTTCACATTGTAGCCATGCACTCAGACTGAGAGCATAAAACTCTTGATTTTTTTTCTTTCTCTTTAAAAAAGAACTTTCGATGTTTAGATGAAAACAAATGCAAACAAACTAAAGAGTCATAAACTACGGTTAAAACAACATTTTAATACCACAATATACACATATATACCCAAGTCCAATAAAAAAATAAAACATAAAAAAATCCATCCCTATATCAACAAACATTCATTTACAAAACCTGAACACAAACTTTTACGAATCAATAAATAATCTACTCAATTTCACAATCTCAAAAAAGAACTTTCCCAACACATGAATCACTCCTTCATGAATAAAATAGCACAACACCAACGATAATAAAACCGTGCAAGCGCGGGGTGGACGATCCCTAGTGTTATACAAAAGAAGAGTGTAGGTATGCAAGCGCACAGTCACTAAGTTCGAGTATGAATTTTCACACTTGACATGAGTACATGTATGAATATGCCATTTTCCCTATTTTTGACCTAGCAAGAACAACAAAATCATCCAGCAAACTCTTGTTTTTCTCTTTGTTGACATCATGACATGACCCTATTTAGATTGATGTTTTGGTATATGAAAATTGAAACTATTGGTGGATTATTAAAAGTTTAGTTTACCGATAGTTAGTTAGCGCTCTTGTTAAAGTGGAGAACCTAAGTTAATAGTGTATAGAAAGCAGTTTAGAGCATTATTATCTTATGTTTT
Organism: Eruca vesicaria subsp. sativa; assembly: GCA_932364175.1. Classification (NCBI taxonomy): domain Eukaryota; kingdom Viridiplantae; phylum Streptophyta; class Magnoliopsida; order Brassicales; family Brassicaceae; genus Eruca; species Eruca vesicaria. Next base: position 412,190 of record CAKOAT010497376.1, read on the forward strand.
TGGTGGGCTGCTTAGCTATTTTTTGTGTGTTGGGCCTCATCGAAAACACAAGAAACCATATCCAAATGTGCTAAAATAAGCAAATGATTTGAGGTATTGCTTGCACTGTTCGCGAGCTTCACTGATACATGGTGGCCTGCAATTGCTTCTTTTTAAAAAAAAAAATTCAAACCATTTTTTTAAAACAATCCATTTTTGGGTTGCTGCGATGATGATGCTCTTATGCAATAAATAAAATTAAAGTTGAATTTAAATGAAAAAGGTTTTTTACCGGTGATAATGTGTAATACTTCATTTATTTTAAATATGAATAATTAAGTAAATTCTACGCTAACTAAACCAATATGTTAGAAAGAGCCCAGACACATGTACTGTCGTATATTTATATCTCATATTCTCATATGTTTATATATATGTTTTGCCCAAACTATTTAATCTTATAATTATTTTCAATAATATAATTACGTACTTTAATAACTAAACATGTATGTAAAATCTACATGTGATTTAATAAAATATGTAAATATTTTTGTCACGTAACATGTTCAACGTTTAAATAATTTCAAAACATATTAAAGTTCATTTTACACTAACTAATTATATATGTTATACAAAAGAGGTGCTCTAAGACATTTATATTTAGATTTTATATATGTTTATCAGTTCAATTTCTTAAAATTTTAGTTATTTATAAATAAAATCATATCAATCTTAACTAAATTAGCAATAACAAGATACATATAAACCATAAATTATGCATATATATATTTTGTTAAAATGTATAAGACTAAAATTATATACTCAAATGTTTAAAATTTAAATTACTTATACAAAATTAGTTAAATGAGCTTAATACTAAGTACTCTTACTTTTAGAAAATAATAACGAGATACACATATACTTCATTTATATATATATATATATATATATATTTCAGTAAATATCTATTTTATATATATAGTAACTAATATGCATAGATATTTTCGAGCAGAGTTGTATAACAATAACATTATATACTTTAAAGAGATTTAGAAAAATGAAAATATTTATAAACATAATTAGATAACTGCATTTAATGTTAACTAATTCTATATTTTGAAAACAGTAACGTAAAGAAACACGTGTTCAAGTAGTATTGGTCACTTAGATTTTTGTGTTAAGAAACACGTGTTCAAATCGAAGTCTTAAGTGATAAGAAAACTTAGATTTTTATGAACCTCGTGGAATTAATCATGAATCTAAAAAAAAAAATGGGATCTCTACGGAAAACACGTGTAATTAAACAAAATAGGAATGTATATTTACAGCTAAAATGAGTAATATTGAGATTTTTTTCTAAATTCAGAATAAGAGAAATCAATGTTGACTACATTTAAAAAAAACAAAAAAAAAGTCGTGTAACTCGTGAATTATTTATATACGACAAAATAAACCGATATTAATTAAAATGGTTGTATTACATATTTTTATTTTTATTTTTATTTTTATTCTTTATTCTTTATTCTTTTTTTGTTAAGGGCTGTTAGTTGCTTCAAACTTATCTGTTGAACATATCATCATTACCTCTTAGTAGAGCTTTAATGAAAAACTGGAAATCTCCAAAGAGGAGTGTTCTAATACAATTTGACACCTTGGGGCAATTTTGCTCTAAAAAGAAGTATTTGCTTATAAGACTCAAACTCCTATGATAAAAATGTGCCCATAGGAAATGTGATCATGCCAGCGTAATTTTGCATGAAATATCGCATAAAAAAACTTTGAATTATCTTTATTTTCATCTATACAAAATAAAATATAATAATAAATCATTACATTATTTGTTTTGGACATTTAAAAAACGAGAAAAGGACAGAAAATGCGTGGGAGAAAAAGAAAAGGAGTAAAGAGAAGAAGTAAAATAAGAGAAAATCGGGTCTTTGAAGAGAACGTCCCATTCCATTAGGCATGCAATGCGCGGCCGTGAAAGAAGCTCACTCCTCTCCTTTTTTATTTATTTAATTATAATTACATACAATGTATCATTTTAATTAGCTTGTTCATATACTTAATTCGAGTGTTTGTCTATGTTTCGAAAAAGTTTATTAATGCTTGCAAAAAGTCATTTTCCATTAGATTCTCTGTTCACAGAAAATAAATAGCTTTGACTAACAAATATGGATACAATTTAACAGTCATTGTTTATAGAGAACTACTTATAAACATTTAAGATTGAGACACCTAGGAGGTGATAGATTTTAATTCATAAAAAGAACTTCTCATCATTACCACATCACAATATCTTTCTTCTTTTTTTTTTTTTGGTTTTATATCCAATTGGTCAAAGACAGAGAGTACTTATCCTATCTTTCTCTCAGCTCCTTCTGTAATTTCTTGAATCCTCTGTCTATTCTCTATTGAAAGACCAAAGAGACGATAGAAAGAGACAAAAGAAGTCATTAAATGTTTAAATAAAGCACGTAATAACAACAAATTATTACGTAATAATAATTAATATAAATTAATTTTCTTTTTTTGTGTAAAAGATAAAAATTAAATATCACTTCCAAATATCATCAAACATTCTCAAAAATGAAAGTTCACCCTTTCTTCCTTTTCTCTATATATCTAGACTCATAAACACACAGAGACTTTATATATACAAATACATATACACATATAAACATCGTATATATCAAGTCACATAGAGAAAAAAAAAAAATCTCCTCTGTTTCCTCCTTGATCGGAGCTAGGGTCTCCGTCTTCCAAAGGAAATGGACGGTGGTGGAGAGACGAATGTGACAAAGGCGAGAGGGATGAAGAAAGGGCCATGGACGACGAGGGAGGATGCGATCTTGACGGAGTACGTGAGGAAACATGGGGAAGGTAACTGGAACGCCGTGCAGAAGAACTCAGGCTTGTTCCGGTGTGGGAAAAGCTGCCGTCTACGGTGGGCGAATCATCTCCGACCAAATCTCAAGAAAGGATCTTTTAGTCCTGATGAAGAGAAGATGATCATCGACCTTCATGCTAGCTTGGGAAACAAATGGGCTCGCATGGCTACTAAGGTTATTTTTTTTTTTCTCATAAAATCTTTTTTTTTTCTTCTTTTCATTTTAAAAGATTTAAAGCTTTTCCTTTCATTTTTTTTGTTTCTTGAATTTTATAATTAAAGAGTTTTAAAATTTATATTCAATTAATATTTTCTAGTTAAAAACACATAATTTGCATGTTTCATTGTGTGTTTGAATCTCTCTTTCTTTTCGCATGATTTTTCTTACATCTCTATTTTTTTTTTGTGTGATCCTTAATTAATAATAGATGATTTTTTTTCTTTCCATGTTGTAGTTACCTGGACGAACAGACAACGAGATCAAGAACTATTGGAACACAAGGATGAAGAGAAGACAACGTGATGGTTTGCCTCTATACCCTCCAGAGACTCAGCATCAAGGGACTACTGGTAATGATGGTGAGGTTGAATTTGAGTTTAATTCATTTCAATTCCAAAACCAAAACCAAAACCAAAACCATGGTAATCACCAAAACATGTTTCAATACACCAACTCCTCTAATACTCCATCATCCTCTTCTTCTTTCTCTTCTTCATCTTCTCAACCTTCAAAACAGATTTGCTTAGATCCCTTAGTCTCTTCCAATCCTAGTCTAAACCAGATCCCCGAGTCTCCCATGAAATTTCCATTGTTCTCTTATTACAACAATAGCCCTGAGATTGACCATTGCCTTGAGAATGAGTTTTTAAAATACTCATCCTCATCATCCAATGAGTTTTGCAATCCAAACCAACTTCTTGAGCTACCATCCGAGGATTCGGACACAAACAATAACAATAAGAAAGAGATTGATGCTATGAGTTATAGTTCATTGCTTATGGGAGATCATGAGACGAGACTTAGTTCTTTCCCTTTCGGACTAGACAATACCGGCCTAGAGTTTCCTTCAATCCAATCACCGGCCCATTGGTTCACTTCGAATACTGTACTTGACGCTGGTGTCCACCTTGATCCACCTGCGGGTAACAGTGGACTGCTTGACGCTGTCTTGGAGGAGTCTCAAGCCTTGTCTCGCCGCAGAAACTTCAATGACTTCACAGTTTCTTCGAGTGGTCTAGGTGAGGATCCAGACAAGAAAGTGAAACTGGATTGTGAGAACCGGTTGATTAACCATAATTCTTCTCATGTATCATCATTCGGTAAGAACTTATATTTTAATTTAATCCATTTTTATTTATACATTTTGGTAGTACCCATTAATTGATATTGCACAGAAGCCTAGTAGATAAATTTAGTTGTTTTGGTTTTATAAAACAGTAACCAAAACATGTATTGTTTTTTTTTCTTTTGTAATTGAATTTTTCATCTTAACTAATGTTTAAATGTTAAATGAACAGAAACAAACTCTAAATTTTACGAGAGGTACAGTGAGCCAACGATGGAGAAGGCAACAGTGGATGATGATGACGACATATTGATGACCCTTCTCAACAACTTTCCAACCACACCATTGCCTGATGATTGGTACGAGACGAAAGATGTCCAAAGGGAAACCTCAGTGAGCGGAAACCATCAATATAACAACAAGGTGGAACCACAGAAGGTGAAGCCTTCGCCCGGTACTGTAGATCCTCTGGCCTCGTTGGAGTCATGCTATTGGGACAACATGCCTGGAATCTACTAATTTGGAGAGTCTCTCCATAAGCTTTGCTTATTTGGTATTCCGAAAAAAGGGAAAAAGCTAATTGTGATCATTTGATTCCGTTTGTGTAAAATATTTCGAAGTTATTCAGTTTGGATTTGCTCTGGACTCTATTGTTAAACATGTTTTCAAGAGCCTTAAAAAAACAGAAGTGAGATTTAAAAGAAATGAGTTTGGGCTTATAGATTTCTCTTTGTTAACTCATATTTTACTCTTTTACTTAGTTCATTTTTTTGGGTAAGTTAAATCCTACTCTTAGATTTGATAATCTAGATTTACCAAACTCAATTTATAAAACAATAATGCTTACCATTTTACAATCAATTAACACTAGTGGATTAGTTCATAATCTTTATATATTACAAATTATATCGTCTTTAGAATAAAAAAGCCGGCCTTTTTACGCAAAAGGCCGGTAGCCCAAAAACTTATGGATCATTAAAACTATGCATAAATTTTATTTTAAGAAATTCTAATTCTTTATCTTTAATAGAATTTTTTTTGATCCACTATACATTTTAGAGGATTATTGTCAAATTAATCGAGAAAGTAAATTTATCATTTTCAGCCGAAAGCTCATGTTTCTAGTGCTTATTGCCAATGTTTTTTTTTAGCATAGCTTATTTCCAATGTTTGACTATAACATGAACAATATCTGCTGAATTCAAACGTAAATTTTAACAATGTTACTACCAATAAACCCAAGTAGTGTACAACCTTTAAAACCTACATCTTGAGGATCTCGGAATATAATAAACATGGACGATTAACGCCAATTGGTTAGGTTATATATAATTTGAGTTGTAATAAGGAGAAGAATTATTATCCACGTTAGGAAGAGCTATTACGTATAAATTGGGACATGAGTAATGTACTTGGTAGCGAGACGACTATGCTAGTTGCATGCACTGCCGTTTGCTTATGTCATTTGCAAATTATTCCACACTCTTCCAATAAATAATCTCCTTAAATTTCGGTGACCCAAGCAAGAAAAAAAATAAAAATGAAGATAGATAATAATGTGCAAGTAGTCAATGTATATTATTCGTGATCTTTATATATACCTTGCACCTTACCTGAGTTCTGACATCACACTCCAGTTCTAGGTCAGAACTCTCTTTAATTCATTCTACATTTCATTTTACTTTATTTCTTTTATATGTCAATCCGGATGACCATAAAGAAAAGGAAATTAAACATTATCCTCAGATTATATTCTTTTTCTGGACATACTTTTTTTTTTTGGAACACTGTTTTTCTGGACATACATTTCTATAAAATGCCATGTCATATGATAGTGGGTCAGATAGTACCATGCGCTATTTTAAAGCTAAAAACTAGATCTCGACCCGCACAACCGTGCGGGTATTTTAATACGAAAATATTTGAAATTATACAATACTCACTCCGTTTTAAATAGATGATGTTTTATAAGATTTATTTTATTTCAAATTATAAGATGTTTTGAAATTTTAAGGTATATTTTGAGGTTTTAAAGTTATCTTTAATTTTATTTGAAACTGTTTAACCGATAAAATTTTACTCTTTTTAATAATTTGTTGAGTTATAAAATTTATCAATAAATAAATATAATTTGATTGTATATACTATCCAATTTTATAATAATATTTATGTAGCTTATAATTTTACTAATTTAAAATTTATAAATTTGAATTTTTGTAACAATTTTTAAAAAATTATTATGTAACATTACTAATTTATATATTTTATTTATTTCTAAATTTTAAATATATAAAAAGTAAATTAAATTGGACCTAATTAATACATAAACAAAATTTTGGATATTTTTAAAAGTATATTACATAATTTTAATTTTTTGTTAAAAAAAGAATTAAATTTCAATTATATTCTATGATAATTAAATTTTTAATCAAATAATTTTTGAAACTATATCTTGAAAAGATTCTATAAGATTTTAAAAGATTTTGTTAGAATTTTCTTATAATTATTTATTTATATTTCAAACAAAAATTAAAGATATGAAAAGATATTATACTGATGTTATGTAAGTTTATATAAAATTTCTAAAGATGGTCCAAACTAAAAAATCACACATGAAGTGAGTCATGACTTCTCTTTTAATATAATAGATGAACTATTTCAGAGCATTAATACGCAAATTAGAGATTTTAGATTCTGCTCTGGTCTAATATCTAGACATAGCTGGTCTTATATAAACCGATATTTTTAAAAATATTTAGTAGTTTTGAATACTCGGCCAAGCCTATGAATGATAAAAAGTTACGACCATTGACATAATCATATAAATCTAAAACTGAGTGGAAAATAATAATAATAATATTACAAAAAGATTAAAAAAAAGTATTTCTTCACAAATATTTTTCAGGACAAATATTGAGAAAATGAAAGCTGATTCTTGAATACGAGGATAGATTCTCAAAATGAGGAAGTAAAAAAATTGGTGCGTCCACTTCTTGTAAGCATAATGCATGGTCTTCTTTGGGACGTCTTTGGAGTCTCTTAGAGAACGTGTTGAAAATTTGACCTAGACATCTCATATAGTGCTACATTTAAAGACACTATGATTTCTGACAGAAAAAAAAACGAAGTATATATGTTAACTTTCGTGATCCATGGGCTACACCTCCCCTTAGGGATTAGTCTACGAATCTGGGATATCTCAAAGTAACGGTTAATCAAAAAAAAAAAAAACTTTGATGGAAGATGATATTACGGAGAGGAAGATCAGACCGGCTCAACAGAGTTGGTTCTTGGAATAACTTGTTGACAAAATTAAAAAATTAAGCAAATTAATGTAATAACACAAGAAAATGGTACCAAGGAGGCATAAAACATGATGCAATTCTCTTCAAAAGCTACTTGGATGCTCTTATGAGATGAGAAGCCAGTATGTAACTGGAGTAGAGTTTGGTTCATTCATGCATCCCTGAAGTATGCTTTTCTAGTAAGCGGTAACGGAAAGTGATGCATAAATATCAAATGGGGAAGGGATGCAAAAGTGAAGTGCAAATGTGAATACATAATCTTAAGTTTAAACCACAATGGAGATGCAGAAGCATTTGTTATTCACATGTCAATTTTCTGCTAAGGTATGAGAAGATTTTGCACAAGGGATACTGAAAGATATATATATATATATACTGATGACTGAAAGTGTTTCCAAAATCCATAAATAAAACTATTGGATACATATATTTTTAATAAACATAATTCAAACCAAAGCCGGTTTGGACTGAGTTCTAAAAAGAGGAGACAATGAACATGAGAAGAAAATTATACGTTTGGTAAAGGACCTACTAGTTTGAAGATGATTTTACTGCGCCGTTTTGGTGATTCTTGCCAAGCAATTATCTTTAGGTCTGGTGTGAGGCAAAAACATCACCGGACAACCAGGATTGCTCCGCTCCACCCTGCAGTTTCACCATTTGGAAACAAAACATTATGAATATGCAGCCATATGAAGAGTTTTAGAACTAGAAAGCTAAGCTTATGCAGAGACAGAGAGCTACCGGTATTTGAGGAGGAAATGATGAAGAAAAATGGAAATCTCAAGCTTGGCAAGATCGTTTCCTGGACAAAGATGGCTTCCCAAACCAAAAGGAAGGAATGTGCCTGCTTTTGGTATATATCCCTGTACAATGAACCCATGTTTAGTTTCTTTTGACATGTATTTAGAGTTTTGCAGCACCAAACTACAAGTTACAAAGACAGTCTACTTGTCCAACGCAATACAACTCTGTTAAACTCTACATACCTCCCATCTTGAAGGATCAAATTTCTTTGGATCAGGGTATATCTCAGGATCCAGGTGAACGTCCCTAAACCAAGTCAGAACCTTCCAGCCTTTTGGTATGATATAACCTAAATACAAAAATAAAACATGAGAAATGAATATACAAAAAATATGTTGTGATGAGTATAGACTGACCATTCATTTGGACATCACTCTTTGCTTCCCGGAAGGCTGTAAGAGAGAATGTTATTACTCGAAGTGTCTCATCAATAACCTGAGAAAGATATTCCATTTCACGTGTCTCTTTAAGAGTCAAACTCTGTCCCGGTGCTCTCTTTTTCACAATCCTCTCTTGTTCTTCCTGTGGTGACACAAACTCAAGATTGCAAAATGGAATTGTAAAAGAAGTATAAAAACCATATCTCCTCATTTTTACCTTTGCCTTTTGTAGAATCTCAGGGTGTTCTTGCAAGAAAATAGTAGCCCACATAATGGTGTGTCCAGAGGATTCATGACCAGCATTAAGATACATCAACAAAACGTCTATAATCTCCTCATCCTCTAGAGTTCTCCCCTTTTCATCTTTAGCATCTATTAGATTATCCAACATATCTTTCTTATTAGATGACACATTCTGCTTCCTTAGGTTTCTTCTGTTAGTCACTGAGGACTGAAAGGCAGCTACAAGTTTTTTCCTGGCCTATATAAATTAAAAAACACTAAACCCTTAAGCCCCAAGAACTATGCACAAGTAGGAATCAAAGTGAACTTGTTTGTTTACCTTGAGTGCTTTATGATAAGCAAAGCCAGGAATATTAATAGCCATTGCTCTAACTCCATAGTTAAGGTTGGTGTATTCTCTTTCCAATGCATCCATGACATGCTCACTCTCTGTGCTCATGAATATGTACATAATGATCCTAAACGTTAGCTTACGCACATGAGTCAAGAACTCGATTTCTCCCATTTTGGACCAGTTCTCTAGAGCAGTAACAACAGTTTCTTCAATGTACTTTATGTAGACAGAGAGAGCTTCATGTCCATTGACAGGAGCAGCTGTCAAACGTCTCAGCCTCTTGTGTTCTTCAAATGAGATACCAATAAAAGACTTCTTACCAATGAGCTCCATGGTGGATTTTGGCCACCCTGGCTGGAAGCAGTCATCATCCGTTAGAACTTTCCTACAAGTCTCTGGTGTTGTTACTATTACACTTGGGTTTCCAAACATGTGTACTTTGTAAACACCGTTACGCCCATACCTGCATCATTGAGCAAACAGAGAACATGAGTTAGTTGTCAATCTAAGCAGGAACAAGGGAGGAAGAGGTACCTTGTGGTGTAGGTTCTGATGAAGGAATCAGGATCAGATGTTTTGAAAGCTCTAAGAAAGGGTAACATGTTGCCTATGAAAGGCCATCCCAAATCTCCTGGTGGTAGATAGTGTCTTGTCTCCCCAAGTTTGGACTCATAAATCCAAACATTCACTCTCTTCAACACCCATTTAAGAACAAACAATCCCAGTACTACCAAAGGTAACCACATCAGGACCCAAACCGTTTTAGTCATAGCTTAATCTTATCTCAAGATTCACTCTCTTTTTCACCTCAGCCTCTTGTATCTATGGATGTTATATCATTACCTTGAAGATAGATAGATAGACATATAAATACATGGAAAGAGTAAGCAGATATTAAACAATTAATGTTTACCTTGTAGTAAGAGATAGATATAAAGGAGATTTCTCTCTGATTACAAAGAGAGTAAACAGACAAAGACATCAACAGTGGAACAGTGTTGTTGAGACAAAGACATTACCTAGAACAGTGGAACAGTTTTGTTTGAGTCTATCAAGAAAAATGATACTTATCTAGACTTTTAAAAACTAAAGAAACTCGACCGCTTGTTTCTATCTACTTTGTTTGGTTGCTGTTCACATGGAGTGTAAATTCATGACCATACTTCCATTTCCCATTATAGCTCTATATAGCCTTCTCTAAGCATATTACTTTTTTGAGAAAGCAAGTTACTTACCAAAACCATACTAGTTTTACATATTCTTGATCACAACAATCACATAAAAACATCTATAAAATTAAACGAGACAGCTCTCAAAATCATAGTAATTCACATATATACAGAGCCACTGAATCCAAAGGCAGACCAAAACTTTGCATGTAACACTAGTGGAATGGTGAAGAAGAGAGACTGTAAAGTAAATGTTAAGAAGAATACAAAGAGGCCGTAAATGGTGGTGAAGAAAAACAAAGAGCCCACACATTCCCAACACAATACATCAACAGAAAACAATTTAACACAAGAATCCAAAAAAGGAACAAAGACACATTTAACTCCAATGAATATCTCGTGAATGAATCATTAAAAGACAGAAACAACTTTATTTCTTGTTGGTTCAGTTTTGCTCTCAAGCGTTACTTTTATTTTCTTGTTTTAACTCTTTTGTTTAGCTTCCTAGCAGAACAAATATGGAACCAGAGACTATATGGCACATGTTGGATAAAAGAGAATTCATATTTATTTCTTTGTAACAAATATATAAAACCTTCGTTTCTTGACAAAGAAAAAATCTGAAGTAGAAGGCTTTCAAACTTGAAATCATTTTTTTATTCCAAATTCGAAACTCAGTCAAATCAATAATAGTTTGTAAAAATTGTACTAAAACCCACAAAAGCTACTTCACTCCCAAACAACAACAGAAAAAAAAAAAAACAGAAAGAAGCAGGCGCGTTTGCTGTTGCGGCTGCAACTGGTTTCCTCCTACTATAACGGAAACTCTTATCACAGACCGTTCTTAAACACTAAACTTTCATGAGGTTCATATACTTATATCTCTCTATATAGTCCTCTCTGATGTAAGTAACTATGATACAATCATTACAAAAGTAGATAAATCTCTTGGTTCCTCAAAGAATATTGCAGAAGAAGAATTGTTTTCTGCGTGACCATCATTTTGATGACCATTTCTTTATATTGATCTATATTTATATGTTGGTGGAAAGGCCTCAAAATCTAGCTTTCCAGACAGCGTTTTCCGGTTCACCACATCGCTTGTGAACCTCCTTAATGCGATCAGCGGATCTGCAGATACCACTACATGTCCAGTCAAATGAAGCTACACATATGTTCCCTGCTTGTGCCTTCCATTCACAATCTGCAATTCCCCTCAAAAATAAGATTCAAATGTTCATTGAGGTAGAAGTTTAGCATTTACTTCAAAGCAAACATTCTAGTTAGGTGCATAGAACTAACAAAGCTAACATTTCACCACACTCCACAATCATATAGAAGATATTGAACTGAGAATGTACCAGGAGGAGTGCCGCAACATAGTCTTCTGTCATCAATATGGGTGACATCAAGACCGATAAACCAAGCACCCAATGTAACATCCTCATTTGCGTATTTGTGCAGAACATTCCTGAAGAAGCATTATATTAACACCAAGGGATTAGAGAATAAGGTATGATTACAAAAGATATACAAAGAAGAAGTTCAAGTCTTATACTGATTAAGGGAAATATAAGAAGCCAAGTCTCTTGAAATAGCATAAAGCTGTCCAGTAGCGTGACGGAAGTACTTGTTTCCGTTCTCACCAAACTTCCAATACTCTGGCTCATGGTACCTAACTCCTCTGCTCCATTGACAAAAGCAAAGATCAGTTAAAACCAAAATAAAGAAACTGATTCAAGAAGAAGAAGGGAACTGAGAGAAGTTGGATATACTTTTGAGATAGGACTGGACCAGATTTCATGCAACCTATATAGACTCTAGGTTTTTTCCTGTGTCTAACAAGCGTTTCCCCAAGAGTTGCTGTTGTTGTTTCAACAAAAAAAAAAGGAATCAATTCAACGTTAATGACTGAATCTTTTACATTTTATTTTTCTGGTAGAAGGTTTTTGAAGAGCTTACCGATATTTACATGAACATCATCATCTACTTTGACATAGAAATCAGCATCCCACATTGAGACAGCTGTAGAGAAATATGTTTTTGTTTTGCCTGATAACTCAAGGTATCCTTCAACATGGTCCTGTTAAAGGTATCACAAAATGAAGATAAGAATAACAGCTTTTGCCATCAAAATCTCAAGTTAACTTAAGAAAAGAGAAAAAAAAATACCAATCTCATGAAATCACCATGCTTCTTGTCCTCTGCTTCAATGGATCGGTCTAGTATACCCCCAGCCGTGGCACTAAAGAACCAATGACAAACATAATCAGATACACAGAGATTCATCTCAGAAACTAAGTAAGAACATAGTGACTGATTCCATTAATACTAAAAGGCTTAAACTCTCACCTATGACCAATCACAAACCGGATAATAATTCCCTTTTCTTCTTCCAACTTCTTTCTTTTTTCACCTACAAGCAGAGTATTTTTGACATGAAGCAACCATCAAGACATGAGCACCTTTAAAGATTAAAAAAAAGGAAGTTAGAAAGTGAAACCTTGAGGCATCCAAGTAGTTCGAATAGAATCTCTTCTCTTTCGGCTACTAAAAGCAGTATTAATCCCTACAACCATCAAATATCTTCTTTTCTTCCCTTGTAATTGCTTCTTCTCCACATCATTCGATTCAGGAGCACCGTTCGTTAGAGACTCTTGAGCTGATCTTGCTGCAGCTAACTCCATCTCTAAGCTTGAAATGGTCTTATCCAATGTCCTAAAGTAAAACAAAGAAACGTTTTAGAAGATTATGTAATTTGTTTAAGCATTTTTTATATTTTAAATCTTACTGTAAAGCGTTATGAGTCTTGGAGACGTCTCCAAATAGAGCATGGGGATCGCGTTTTACTTCTTTCTGGTAAAGCTAAAAAGATTTAAAAAAAAACAATCAGATCAGTTTAAGAAGTCTTCTACAAATTAACTGAACCAAAAGGATCACATGACATAGACAGACACTTACGGTTTTAGGACCACATCCCTCGGAGATAAGCTTCAACCTTTCAGCGTCTGTCACGGATGGTCTAGCCATTTCGTTAGACTCTGGAATATTCCACATCCTGCAACAACAATTACAAAAAAAATTAAATCAACATCTCTCGTAGCTTATAACAAAGGTGTGAAACCAATCATCATCATGTGAGAGAGATCAAAGTTTTGAATCTTTTCCATTTACTTATCAAGAACTACGTAACATGTAATTATGAAATAGAGTTTCTAATCGGATCTTATGGATTGATTTGAAACTATGAGAAACAGAGTATAATAATAAATAAATAAAAACACTTGAAAATTCAAAAAAAAAAATTAAACTAATAATACCTATCGGTGAAGAAAATACCGAAGCAGAAACTTGCAAAACAGAGAAGAAACGTCCATCTTCTTGATACGAAGCTTTTAGAGTAAAGATTCTCTACTTTGATCTTTGGGGACATTATTTTTCTCCTTCTACGAGACCAGAGGTTCCAAGAAACCAAACAGTATCTTATATCTATACCATAAGATGAATCAAACTTCTAAACCAGCTACACACACAACAAAAAGAGCAGCTCAATCTTTCAGAGCTTCAGAAACAAGAATCTGAGATTTCAGAATCTGAAATTTTTACTACATAAGAAGATGGTGTTAAAGAGAGTTTGGTTCTCTCTCTCTCTCTCGGTGGCTCTTTAAATTCGCAGGGACGTGAAGTAGAAGAGAAGGGGACGTTGAAAGAGAAGGAAGAAGAAGTAATAAGAAGACGACCTCTTAACCGTCCGGTTTACTTATAACTAATTCACGGCTGATAATTGTCTTGAATTTACCCAACTATCCCTATCATACCGTTTTTTTTAATTTATTTCCCAATAAATGAATTGCTCTTTTAGTTATAGATGAATTAAATTTAGAGGCGCTTTTTATTTGCAAAACAAATTACAAATAAATAGTGTGTTTTCTGGTGAAAAAAAGTTATAGTACTAGTTTAGTGAAGACTTTAAATCTACATTTTGACCCGCATCATGCGTATGAGATTGATGTAGTTGTTAATTATTTATTGGACAAAACGTATACAAATAAGTTATTTTATATTTAAAAATTACTTTCCTTTTGTATCTATTGAATTAATAAATTGGAGTTAGGACACCTATAATCACCACTACAGATAGTGATGTATACGGAATTAGTGCTATAAATCTATAATATTTCCAAAATCTGTCTTTCTCCTTTTTGTATGTGTTTATGTTTATATTTCAAAATTTTCTAATATTAGATATATAGTACTATATATAATCTGATCATCATAACTTGAATACAGAATTGAGTATATAAAATCAATATTTTGAGAAATTTTGTTTTGTTTCGGTGTAACGTCGGTCGATGTTGAAAGAATAAAGGGCAAGGTCGAAAGGAAACGGTTGATGAATAAAGGTAAGGTGGTCCTCAGCTTTTCTCAGCAGATAACACATGATCTTACACGGCACACACATTGATAGGATTCGTTATTTAACTACCTTTCTTTAATTGATGAAAATATTAGTTACACCATGAATATCATTTCCATTTACAGCCAGGAAGTCTCTGGGTTTAGATATATACCTAATTCCAATAGTAAAGAAAAAGTAAGGGACCATATTCTATCAAAAGTTGGTTCTTCTAAAGTAATCATCACTTGACTTTTGCAAACTTCTACGGTACTAAAATAAATCTACTTGCTCTCTTGTTGACTAAATATATGACGTGAAACGATTGGCTTGTCTTGTTTCTAATATATGACTTTGCACGTCGGCAGATTGTAGCTAATACTATGGTTCCCAACTTGTAAAGCTTGCAACTATGTAAAAATTATTTGAAACTCACATAAGCCAAATCAACAAAAATATGAAAATGAATGGGGAAGAAAAATGAAGTAAAAGAAGAGGACAAAAAATTTGTCGCGCTCACTTATGTATATTTTCATTTTCCCGTTCCTTTTCTATTTTTTTTTTTAACTTTTTTCTTGTCTACTTAATTAATGTATTTTCTAAATACTTTAAAATCTACTTAATTGCTAGCAAAAATTTTATTCTACAATTTTGTTTTTACACATTTTCTGATATAAACCGACTTACTAGAACCGGCATGATAGTCGTTAAAAGTGAAGTCCGGTTGGAACGTGTTTATTATGACTGATTAGGTAGTAAAACTGAGTGCTGAGACAAAACAGTGAGAATGTTGTAGCAAAAATAGAAAACAGTAATTGATACCATAATAGTTATAAGCGAAAATAGCAGTAAGAGATACTGCTTACAATAAAGCTGAAGTGTATTTTGACTAATAACTTTTTGTCACAAAACTTAATAATATTAGAGGTATGTTTGTAGTTTTAACAAACAAAAAAAGTTCAATGCCTTTCCTTTTTATTATTTTAATATGGATTCTATACAATTAACATTCAGCATATGCCACGGCCGACACTGTGTTCTATATGAAAATTTAAAAAGACAATTGATGTTAGAAACTCTTAACACTCTTCATAAACTTCAAACATATTCTGAAATTCGAGATGAGACATATGGGTGTGAATTTGAAAACGGTTATTACTTAACTCAAAAAAGTCGACTTAGGAAATAAAGTTCTTTTTTTGGAAATAGAGTTAAATGTTGTCCAATATCTATTTATCGTTTAATGATACACACATAGATGCAGTGAAACTTGGTTACATTTGTAGCCGTACACAGAAACAATCATTGAGGTAGCATGAAATGATTTATCCCATCTATTTGACTAAAACAATTGATTTCTTACCGAGAAAAATAATAGTAGAAACATGTGACACATGACTTAAAGCGTCCAAGCCAATGAAAGTTATTAGTGATTAGCAACTATTCCCACATGCATTCCCAGGTCGTTTGCATGCTTTTGGTTGGTTAATTAGCGACAGTCTTCATTTATATATCACCAAATCATCACGAATATGGATCATAATTAAATTTAAGATGATCTACTCCTTATTTTGTTTTGGTGTATCAAGAAATTTTCATTTATTAAAATTTTAATAAGTACATTCTATTTGCTATAACAAATATAATATGAATATTAACTTAGTAATTAGTTATCATTTTTCTATAGAAAAATATACAAATAAAAAGTATTGATGTCTATATCATCGCTATTAACATTTAATTTACAAAAAAAATAGCATCGCCATTACCAGTTCAAAGAGAAAAATATCGGACTAATATTTATCCATTCACAAGTTCACAACAAAATGTAAAATTTGTTAACATGAATAACGCATAGTTTTTTTTGTTTTTTTTTTGTTTCGAGCACTTGTTCAATGAACTGAAGTAGAAATTCTAATCCGGATAAACTATAAGGTGGATTACTTTAACTAAGTTTACAGAGAAGAGCACTTCATCTAGCCATATTTGTTAATTATAAAGTCTTAACAATATTGCAAAGAAAAAAAACAAAACTAAAAGAATCATGAACTGCTTCAGAAAAAAAAAAGAAAGAAGAATCATGAACTTGAAATTATAAAAAAAATATAAAAACTTTTTTGTATGAAAAAACTATTATTCGTTTCCTTTAAATTATAGAAGAAAAAATGCGCTACTGACGGACTGACGGGAGGGGCACTTGCGAGAGAGGACGGTCGGAATAAAGTACACGTGATGTGGTTTGTCACTTGACCATGTGTCTTCACCTAATTGGATAGTCAGTTGATTAGATCCTGCTCAATCATGTGATGCTTTTCCGTTTTCCGTCACGTGGCACTGCGCAGCATGTGGATCCGACATCACGAGTTCATGCCACGTGGCATATGATTATGTTAGAACCATGAGTTTTGGTCACTTTGTGTAACTTGTATCCAAGAACAATACCACATGACCTAAGCTCATAAAATCAACATAGTTCGGTTTATGTACTTTTAGTTCTATTTATATAGTAGATGTCAGTACCACGCTATCCATTTACCATTATTCATCTTTTGGTTTTATACTTTTATAGAATTATTTTGTTTTCACTGTCATATTTTCTTGCTAGTTTTACCAAAAAAGTTTGATTAACTATATGCAGTAAATGATTGTCAATCTAGCTTCAGCAAAATGTATAGGCATTACTAATATGAAATTTTGAATGTAACTTTGAGAATGATTTGCGACCTGAAAAAATAAAGAATGATGTGACACTCCAAGATTGATGGTACTTTAATTTTGGATTTATTTTATTATGGGACTTATGTCCTAGGGAACACGCATACGTTGTACTAGAGGATACATGAAAGTCATTAGATGCCCTACTTATTAATTTCTGGACCCTGTGTAATATGCAATTCTTTAATCTTTAGAGACGATACTCTCATGGACATTTCTGAAGTAAAAAAAGTTCATGTAAAATATTACATTGATGCCTGTGCCATGGCATCTGTTCCAAGGAGCCAGTTCAAATGAACTTACTTAGATGAACAAACTGACTGAAAAATGAATTTTGATTGGATCAATGCTATAAAAATTATGTTAGGGTTTCTTTATGTTATCCTACTTCAGATCTCTCCTTGATAAGTGTTCTCCGGAGCCCGTGGAATCCAAAACAGATGTACTACTATTCATTTGTATAATTACCTGAAATTTAATTTATTAATACGCACAAATTTTGAGTCACCATAAACCAATCAGTTGATATATGCAGATATTAGATATATACTGGTTACGTAGTATTACGAGTAAGTCAAACGAATCAAATTAAAATCGCCATACCAAAAAGTGAGGTAGAGAGCTACGTTACATATGCATAAACATGTGCATGTACATCATACATGTATTTTATATGTATACACATGCACCAATAATTCAGATAATGTAGTGTGTCGTTTAAGTATGTACAAGGTACATATGCACAGACTGTCAATTTGTTAAAATCATTCATGAAAGGTACGCCTTGTTCTTTTTTTTTTTGAACACCAAGTACGCCTTGTTCTTTTTTTTTGAACACCAAGTACGCCTTGTTCTTTTTTTTTTTGAACACCAAGTACGCCTTGTTCTTTTATGTGTGTTTTTATCCTTTTTATCCTGATAACCCGGTTACGCCTATTTGATAATGTTATGCCCAATCACCAACCAATATTACTTTGTGAACCGGTTTGGTTGTTCAAATTATATGAATCAAATATCTCGTTTACTACACAAACCATGGTACAAAACTGAATTGGTTATAGTGAATGCCAATATCGAGAAGAGCCAAAATATGGATCAAATTGGATTCATTAACCCGGTCAAAATAGGTTTACTTTGGTAGGTGAGAGTCTAAAAGGATTAGGTTAGGTGCTTTGCTTGTAAGAGAGGAGACTTTGTGCTTTTTTAGGAACACCAAATTTAAATGGTTGGTTTGGTCTATATGATTTTCAAACTAGCCCCAAACTTCCAAATCCAAATACATGTATGATGTATGCGTACAATGCATATCGGGTTCTTGTTGGTACTCGTATTGTTAGAGATTTACGACATAATTAACCTCGATCTTTTAGTCGGGTGTCTTAGCTAATGATTTGACCTTTT
>CAKOAT010497376.1:440672-534477 GCA_932364175.1 Eruca vesicaria subsp. sativa
GTTGGAAAGTGTGGAGTAATTTACCAAAATCAAATTGTTAAGCGTATCTTTGTTATTATAGATATGATTTTTCATAAGATATAATAATAATAAGATTATTAAAGAGTTAATGTAACATCACTTTCTAGTAATAGTCTATTTTTAAAAAAAATCACACATGAAGTCAAGTCATGACTTCTGTTTTAATATATAAGATTTATTTTACTTAGATAACAGTTTTATGGAATTTCCACTGCATTTTTTTTCCTTACCAAGTGACATCTTATCTGCTTAATTAGAAAAAAATATAAAATTAGCATAAAATAAAATATTGAGGATTATGTCAACACTAGAGTTGATGGTATTTTGGTAAAATAGCTTAAGAAAAACCTTGAAAGAAAAAGAATGATTAACACATGTCAATTATAATTTTTGTATGGGTAATAATTTTAATTAAAGCTTGACAAATGGGCCGTTAGATGTGGGCCTACAGAAATGGGGCCCACGACTTACAAACGGCTGCGTTGACTGTACACTCGGATAGGACTTCATATCGTCTCTCTAACCAAAACAAGAAGCTCTTCAAGTCACACGTTTTTCTTCTACTCTTTTTGTTCTTTTGTGTTCTATTAGTTTCTTATGTTCGATCTGTTACTACAATTAGAAGAAGAAGATGATGACTTTATGGGCGTGATTCGGTCTCTGGTCTAAAATCATGTTTTTTTTAGAATATTGCCTGTTGAGTAATTCGTTGCTTTGTCGTAAAATTTCCACTTTTCTTTTCAGCTGATGCCTGCAAAGTGTTTGCGTATATTCCACAGAGAACCTCAACTTTGCTTAAAATAAAGAAGATAACCCCACACTGCTGAACTGATTCTTGTCGGGTAAAAGCTTTGTCTTTTTATTCTTACTCTTTACCGTCTCTTTGCTTCTTATCTTTGATTAATTGTTAAACACTCTTCTTCCATGATTTTCACACTTTTCTTAGTTAATTTTCTCAACTCGATTCGTTCGTTTAATAGCTTATCCTCGCGTAGATCTTGATTCAGTTTTCTCCTACTCCTAGTCAGTAATAACAGTGATTCTACAGGTCAATGCTGAAAAAGCCATTGATGGTTGTAGTTTAAGTACAAAACTAGCTGAAGTGTTCCTTAGTTTGATTGCATTGTCTCCATGAGATTGGGCATTGATTCATCCGTGGCTGTAACGGCACTGATTGTGGCCATTCTGGTGGTTCCAATTGGTTGCCAAAGGCCTCAAGTGGTGAACCTCGGTGCTGTTTTTACTTTTGATTCGGTTATCGGAAGGGCTGCAAAAGTAGCTCTCGAGGCAGCTGTCTCCGATGTGAACGCTGACGCTAGCGTTCTCAAAGGTACGGAGCTACGGCTGCTCATGAAGGACTCTTCCTGCAATGTCTTTCATGGCTCATTCGGAGGTACCGTGCTGTTTTTCTAATTTTTTTTGTGTTCATGTCCCTCATCCATGGTCCCAGTAGAATCTTTCCAATTCAGGATAGACTCTTTTTGGCTTTGATTGGTTTGGTCTGAAGTAGATTAGTCCTCATTTTTATTGTATCAAAGGCGATTCACACAAGTTTCTACATGCACAGTAGGAGCTAAGATCTGGACCAAATAGAGTTAGTGAAAGAAGAGCAACATTAAATGACGTCTGATAATCTCACATAGGAAATATTACAATTATGTTTTGAATTAGTTTTGGGGACAAAATCTTGGGTTTCGAGTGCTGTTTTTACATAGAACATGGTAACCTCAGACCCGATACAGGTTGTTCCGTACAGAACATGTGTGTCATGCATGTAAATGGAAGCATAACTTTGGCTTTACCAATAACGGCCAGGTCTAACTTCGAGTGATTCTTGTTTGCAGCTTTTGAAGTGCTTGAGAAAGAAGTGGTGGCTATGATCGGTCCAGTTTCATCCTCCGTTGCTCATACACTGTCAGATATTGCCAAAGGGCTCCAGTTTCCTCTAGTCTCATTTGCAGCAACTGATCCAACTCTCTCTGCACTCCAGTTCCCCTTCTTTCTCCGGACAACACCTAATGATGCCCATCAAATGTCTGCCCTTGTGGATTTTATCAATTTTCATGGATGGAAAGAGGTGATATCTGTTTACTCAGATGATGAGCTCGGAAGAAATGGAGTTTCTGCATTAGATGATGAACTGTACAAGAAAAGATCCAGAATATCCTATAAAGTGCCGCTCTCAGTGCATTCTGATGATAAATCCGTTACTGATGCGTTGAACAAATCCAAGTCCCTCGGTCCTCGAGTCTATATTCTTCACTTTGGTCCTGACCCTTCGCTCAGAATTTTTAGTATAGCGCGAAAGCTGAAGATGATGACCCATGAATATGTGTGGCTCGCCACAGACTGGCTCGCAGTTACCTTGGATTCTTCTTTGAGTGACAAAAGTACTTTAAAACGTCTTGAAGGAGTGGTGGGGCTTCGTCAACACATCCCAGAGTCTGTAAAGATGCACCAATTCACACATAAACTGAAGAGCAACACATCAATGAATGCCTACGCGTTCCATGCCTATGATACAGTGTGGATGATTGCATATGGCATCGAGAAAATGCTGAATGAGGGAATCAATATAACATTCTCGTACTCCGAGAAGTTAATTCAAGCACAAGGAACTAAACTGCACCTGGAGAGAGTCAAAATTTTCAACAGCGGGAAGATGCTACTTGAAAAACTTCTGCAGGTGAACTTCACTGGTATAGCCGGTCAAGTTCAGTTTAGTTCTGGTCGTAATGTCATTGGCGGTGACTATGAAATCATCAATGTAGACAAAACCGGTGTTCATACTGTGGGTTTCTGGTCGAAACATGGAGGCTTTTCGGTTGTAGCCCCAGAAACTCGACATACACGAAAGAAGTCTGGATTTGTTTCTGAAGAAAAACTTGGAAACATAACTTGGCCTGGTGGTGGCCGTGAAAAGCCGCGTGGTTGGGTCATTGCAGATTCCGCCAATCCATTGAAGATTGTTATCCCAAAGAGAGTAAGCTTTGTCGAGTTTGTGACCGAGGAAAATAATAGTAGCCATCTGATCAAAGGATTCTGCATCGACATCTTCACTGAAGCATTGAAGTTCATCCCCTATAGTGTTCCTTACGTATTTGAGTCATTCGGGGATGGTCGTTCAAGTCCTAATTACAACCAAATGATTCAAATGGTCGCGGATGGGGTAAGTATCCACATAAAAAGTGTACAAAACTGATTCACTTAATATTACGAGAATAACATTTACTGAGATCATGGTTGGGTATTTGCATGTTTTTATTTTATTCCACTGTTTTCAGGTATATGATGCAGCTGTTGGAGATATTGCAATAGTCCCAACCCGGTCCAAATTAGTAGATTTCTCGCAGCCATATGCGTCTACAGGCCTTGTGGTAGTGATTTCAGCTAAAGACGACAATGCCACTTGGATATTTCTAAGACCCTTCACCATCCGGTTATGGTGCGTTGTTGTAGCTTCATTCTTCTGTATTGCCATAGTCATCTGGATCCTTGAACATCGGATCAATGAAGATTTCAGAGGGCCACCCCGAAGACAACTCATCACAATGATCTTGTATGTTCAGCTCGTAATATTCACTGAACTTGATAGTTCATTATGGAGTTTTCTCTGACAATTGTACTCTGGTATGTTCTTACAGGTTCAGTTTCTCAACTCTTTTTAAGAGAAATCGTGAGTAACCCAGCCTCATTCATCTTTCTTTAGCACCATCAAGCAAAGTTTGATAGAGTTACATTTCCGGATCTGTCTAATACATAATCGACTCTAGATATATTTTCTCTATCAACTAATATCTGCGCTCTTGCTGTTTTATCATGTTCTGTCAACAGAGGAAGATACGATAAGCAATTTAGCGAGACTGGTGATGATTGTATGGCTCTTTCTGTTAATGGTTCTAACCGCAAGCTACACAGCGAACCTCACTTCAATCCTCACAGTTCAACAGCTTCCCTCTGCCATTACCGGCATTGACAGCTTGCGAGCAAGTGAAGTGCCTGTCGGTTACCAATCTGGGACGTTCACTTTAGAGTATTTAACCTACAGTCTTGGTATGGCTCGGTCTAGGCTGGTCCCACTTGAATCAACTGAGGAGTATGAAAGGGCTCTAAAGCTAGGACCAACCGCTTATGGAGGCGTAGCTGCCATTGTTGACGAGCTCCCTTACATTGAACTGTTTCTAGCGGAACGGGCGGGTTTCAAGATTGTCGGAGAGCCGTTCATGCACCGTGGTTGGGGATTTGTAAGTATTTTTCTTAATAAGAAGAGCTTATAGCAATCACAAAAAGAGTTGAGAGTTTTCTTTATGTTAAACAGGCGTTTAAGAGAGATTCTCCACTGGCTATAGACATGTCAACAGCGATCTTGAAGCTCGCCGAGACGAGAAAACTGCAAGAGATTCGGAAGAGATGGTTATGCAATACGACTTGCGCAGAGAAGGCAAACTGGAACCCAGAGCCAAACCAGCTCCATCTCAAGAGCTTTAAAGGGTTGTACCTTGTCTGCATTGCTATCACGGTCTCTGCCTTTTTGGTGTTTGTTCTCAGGATGATACGCCAGTTCGTGCGGTACAGACGGATGGAGAGGACAAGCTCGACGCCGCTCGCGTCTTGGTCGTCTTCTCCTTCCTTGCGGTTAAGGGAATTGGTCTTTGGTTTCGTGGAGTTTGTGGATGAGAAAGAAGAAGCTATCAAGAGAATGTTCAGAAGGAGTGATGACTCTAGCAACAACCAATCCCATGTTGTGGACGTTCAAGCTGATTCTGAGGTACGACAAATTTGATTAAGTAGATTCCACTACATAGGAAGAAAGTTGTAATGTAATTAGATATGAGCTAAGATGTAAGTCAATCAATGTTCGAATCTTTGTTCATTAGATATGATTGACACTGAGCAACATAAAAAGCTGGCAAGAACCAATGCTTATTACCATGATTATATAGCTATAATATACATTTTCGCGTTTTTCAAAAAGTCAACATTCCACATCTGAATATATGTTTTTATTTTAAAAGCTTGGATCTTTATGTGCGTATGAAGGTATATGTACCCATTAGCTCTATAATAATTGCCACGTTCTGTGAAGTATGAACTCATGAACTTTTTTCTTTTATCCAACTTGGAGCTTTATCTTATTATTGTTTTGTTTGGTATGCTATTTGTTTTTTCCTGACCAACTATTTGCTCTTTTATTGATTTATTTGTTGGTTCTGCTAATTTATTCCCATCATCCATGGAGTTATTCTCAATGAACTGAATTATTAATTCATAGTTTCATGTTTATTTAATCCTTTTCTCTGAACCACCATCTCTGTGATGTTGTCAGTTTTGTTTCTTATGTGGGCACTGACCGATTCGGTACAGAATCCAAGATACATACATGTAAAATCCAAGTCTTTGTTTCTTGGTTGGATCCAATATTCAGCTAAATTTTACGACATTTTTGTCTTTTTGTTTGAATAATATTTTCCCTCTCATGTGCCCGTAAAAATCATTCATTTTGGTTCGACAATCCGCTTGAATGATGCGATTTTTCGTAATGATTAGACCTGTTTTCATGGGACTTCTGCTCCTATGTGTTTCTGGTTTGTGGATTTTGCCAACGGAAGGTGCTGGTAGAGAAAGTTTCTCAAGAAACTCTTCTTCTTCTTCTCGGCCAAGCTCTGTCAACGTCGGAGCTCTGTTTACTTATGATTCTTTCATTGGAAGAGCAGCTAAACCGGCGTTAATGGCGGCCATTGACGACGTTAATGCTGATCAGAGTATTCTCAGGAGAACCAAGCTCAATGTTGTCTTCCATGACTCAAACTGCAGTGGATTTGCTGGCACCATGGGAGGTACTTTTCATATACTTGTTGCTAATAGGAGCAGCTTCTTAGATATGCCTGATGTTTACTTGTTAAAATGCTTTAACGAAGCTATGGGCTTAGTAGTAAATTGGTACCTGGATATGTGGAAAAGAGATTGGTGATATGTTCTCTTATTGTGTAGCTTTGCAGGTAATGGAGAACAAGGTGGTTGCAGCTATTGGTCCACAATCTTCAGGAATTGGTCACATAATCTCTCATGTAGCTAATGAGCTCCATGTACCTCTCTTGTCATTTGCAGCAACTGGCCCGACTCTTTCTTCGCTACAGTTCCCTTATTTCCTTCGAACCACACAAAGCGACTACTTTCAGATGAATGCTATTGCGGATTTTGTATCTTATTACCGATGGAGAGAAGTTGTTGCAATCTTTGTTGATGATGAGTATGGTAGGAACGGGATATCTGTATTAGGCGATGCTTTAGCCAAGAAACGTGCCAAGATCTCTTATAAGGCTGCATTTACACCTGGTGCAGATAACAGCTCGATCAAGGACTTATTGGTTTCTGTTAATCTGATGGAATCTCGCGTCTTTGTTGTTCATGTGAATCCTGATTCGGGTTTAAACATATTCTCTGCGGCGAAGTCTCTTGGAATGATGGGAAGTGGCTATGTCTGGATCGCTACTGATTGGCTTCTTACAGTTTTGGATTCTATGGAAACCGTGGATCCCAAAACTATGGATCTCTTGCAAGGAGTGGTTGCTTTTCGCCATTACACACCTGAGAGTAACATGAAGAGACAGTTTAAAGCAAGATGGAAAAACATTATATCCAAAGAGAATCCAAGAGGTGATGATGATGGCTTCAACTCCTATGCAATATATGCTTATGATACTGTTTGGTTGGTAGCTCGTGCTCTTGAATTTTTCTTCAGTGAAGGCACTACAGTGACTTTCTCCAATGATCCAAAACTGAGGAAAACCAACGATAGCAACATTAAGTTATCAGCACTTAAGGTTTTCAATGAAGGGGAGAGATTCCTGCAGGTCATTCATGACATGAACTACACAGGTCTGACCGGACAAATCGAGTTTGATTCAGAGAAAAACCGGAAAAATCCAGCATATGACATCCTAAACATAAACAGCAGAGGTCCACAAAGAGTCGGGTACTGGTCTAATCATTCAGGCTTATCAGTCCAGCCTCCGGAGACGTTATACTCTAAGCCTTCAAACACATCTGCAAAACAGCAACGTCTTGATGAGATTACATGGCCAGGGGAAGTAACAAAGCCACCTCGTGGTTGGGTTTTCCCTGACAATGGAGAGCCGCTCAAAATCGGTGTGCCTAACCGTGTGAGCTACAAAAACTATGTGTCCAAGGACAATAACTCTCTTGGTGTTAAAGGCTACTGTATTGACATCTTTGAAGCTGCTATTCAATTGCTTCCATATCCTGTCCCTCGTACTTATATAGTGTATGGAGATGGGAAGAGAAATCCTTCATATGACAATCTCATAAGTGATGTTGCTGCCAATGTGAGTCTTAGCTCCTTCTCTCATTTACAGAGTAAAGTACAAAGATACTTATGCTAAACTGTCTTTTTTTTCTTTCTGTTCTGTCTTTAGAATTTCGATGTAGCTGTTGGGGATGTTACTATAGTTACAAACAGAACCAAGTTTGTAGATTTTACGCAGCCATTTATGGAATCAGGGCTTGTGGTGGTAGCTCCAGTGAAGGGGGCCAAGTCTAGTCCTTGGTCGTTCCTGAAGCCATTCACTGTAGAGATGTGGGCTGTGACTGGAGCTTTCTTTCTCTTTGTGGGAGCCATCATTTGGATTCTCGAACACCGCTTTAATGAAGAGTTTCGTGGACCTCCTAGGCGTCAAATCATCACCGTTTTCTGGTTAGTTCTCAGTTCTTGACCTTCCTGACATAAGATGTAACTTAAGTACTGAGGCACTAAAGCTTTGCCCCTTCCTTTATGGTCTTCAACGTTGCAGGTTTAGCTTCTCAACGATGTTCTTCTCTCATAGTATGTACTCTATTACAAATTGGAGCCTACAAAACATGAAAAGCTTTCTTCTCCCTTTTATGTTATTTTATATTCTTCTTTCTTTCTTGATCTTCAGGGGAGAACACAGTGAGTACGCTGGGGAGGTTTGTGCTACTCATATGGTTATTTGTGGTTCTGATCATCAACTCAAGCTACACGGCCAGTCTCACTTCGATCCTCACCGTTCAGCAGCTAACATCTCGGATAGAAGGAATGGACAGTCTTATAGCAAGCAACGAACCCATTGGAGTGCAAGACGGTGCCTTCGCGTACAAATATTTGGTCAACGAACTTAACATAGCACCATCAAGAATCATTGCTCTGAAAGATGAAGAAGAGTATCTCTCTGCTCTTCAACTTGGTCCCAGAGCTGGTGGTGTGGCAGCTATAGTCGATGAGCTTCCTTACATCAAAGCTCTGTTGTCAAACAGCAACTGCAAGTTCCGTACTGTTGGACCGGAATTCACCCGGACAGGCTGGGGATTTGTATGTCAAAAACCTGTTTAAAGACGTAAAAGAATCCATCAAAACTTTGCTTAACGGATCTTGATTGTTGCAGGCCTTCCAGAGAGACTCTCCTCTAGCTGTGGACATGTCAACAGCGATCCTGCAGCTGTCTGAAGAAGGAAAACTGGACAAAATCCGCAAGAAATGGCTTACCTACAACCACGAATGCACAATGCAGATTGCAGACACAGAGAACTATCAAATCTCGGTACAGAGTTTCTGGGGGCTGTTCCTAATCTGTGGCATCGTTTGGTTCATTGCACTCACCCTCTTCTGCTGGAAAGTTTTCTGGCAATGCCAAGGGTTAAGAACCGACGAAGAGAGTGACGAAATAAGAGCGAGCGAAGAAGCCAGTTCTTCTAGATCAGGGAGAAGTTTGAGGGCGGCTAGTTTCAAGGATTTGATCAGAGTTGTGGATAAGAGAGAAGTAGAGATCAAGGAGATGCTTAAGCAGAAGAGCAGTAAGAAACTCAAAGTTAGCCAAAGCTCAGCTGAAACTCCGTAGTGTAGAGTTTAGATAAAGAGTCAACACAGTTTGTTTAATTGACTACAGACATAACGTTTCTTACAAAAGGTAAATAGATTTTTTTCATAAGATTTTGTAATGGTACCATAACCCAAAGAAGAAAAATGCAATTGTTTATTCTTCCCACATGAAATGCAAAAACATCAGCAAATGAACTGAATCATCATTAGAGATATGAGCATGTTGACCAGTTTCATGGTAACAGTAATTTATTTGGAGTTTAGTATAGAGTTGCTGCTCCTCTGCAACTTGAATCTTTCTGCTATGGAATATTTTGTCCAGGAGAAAGCGTGTTTGATGGTGAGTATTACTACTATTAATCAACACTAACAACTCACCTTACCAAACATTCTATATGGTTCTTGGCGAATAACAACGCTAGAAAGACTAGCAGCTAAGAGCCTTTTTGCTTGGTTGGGTTTGGATCAAACCATTTGGTTAGTACAAAAACCATAGCCAAGACAAACAGCTAAAAAAGCTCGTTGCAATCTCTCTTGAAACACAGAGAAAGACTTGCCCAAGACGAGCTTTGAACTTTCTAAGAAATCAAACTTCCAAGACAGGGAATATCCAGACCACAAAAGAGATTGAAACTTACCAGAACATTTAAAAACCAAAGTTGAAACACAAATAGTTCAAAAGAGTACTCAATAATGGTGTTGTCAAACTTGAAACACAAATAGAGAAATGAGTTGAGAAAGTTCCAACAATCAGAATGAAACAAAAGTACTTAAAAACTGAAATAGCGAAAGTCTTTAACAAAAGTTCACAAGGAAGTCAATTCCCGAACCTAAACTCAAAAACCATTCAAGAACTGAATAGTTTCTTGCCAGGTTCGTTCTTGACTCCTCCAC
This sequence comes from Eruca vesicaria subsp. sativa, assembly GCA_932364175.1. NCBI lineage: Eukaryota > Viridiplantae > Streptophyta > Magnoliopsida > Brassicales > Brassicaceae > Eruca > Eruca vesicaria. The sequence goes on from CAKOAT010497376.1 coordinate 450,445, forward strand.
TTTTGAAGCTTTCCAAATTCTTGAACTTACTTTCCTGTAAAAAAAAGAGGTTATTAGCACACCAACGCGTTGAAAGTATCAAACAGTTATTAAGTTTAATTTGCTGAAATGGGTTAAGTGATGTACCCTTCAAGCAGTGTGCTGACTAAAGTAATCTCTGATCTTCTTGGCGGCTGCTAAAATCAGATTCTCCATGGTTGCAACAGAGCTAAAAGTCAGCATACCAGAAGAAGATGCATCAACCAGCATCTGAAAGGCAACGTTCACGAGTGACCCTCCTGCTATTCCAGGCTGAGCCATACCATCTGGAAGTATAGCAAAACCTGAAGGAAGTAATGGCACATACTCAGGGTCACCTCCATTGAGAACTCTCTCCATTGATGGAACATCAACAGGCGCAGAGACCACAAACGAAGCTGCTGGCTCAGTAAAGCTCTCTTGAATCATCATCATCTCGTTCGGGCGAATGTTTGGGCTCTAGTAACCACAAAACACATGTCACATATTAAATATCAAAAAAGAATGCAAATATAAGACAATAAAGTCATGTAATATAGATATATATACCCGTATTAAAGATACACAATTCCTTTGGTCTCTCCCATTAAAAATATGTGTCAGCTTCTGAGGAGTCCCTTCCATGAATAGAACATCCCACTGCACATAACATTTCAAAACATGTTAAAGCAAAACAAAGATAAGCTAGTGTCTTAAAAAAACAAAAGAGTACGAACATTCTTTCGATTGTTCTCATCTCTGAGGAAGTCAAAGACAATGATAGGAGGAGCCGAGACCCAAAACGAATGAGCTGCACAGAGAATGAGTCCATCAGGTCTTCCTGGTTCATTCAAGCTCTTCCGAGTCATCATCACTCTCACATTACTTCCTCTATTACCAGGCAAGTTTTGCCATATATCTGCAGTAGAAGTTGTCACTCCATCAAAGAAACCTCTAAACATCCTCTCAGCTAGTCTCAGCATGCTCTGTTTCGCATTGTTCGTTACTGCTTCACCATTCCACAAAAGTCACAAAATGGTTAAGGAAAAACAAAAATAACAAGGAGGGATTATCTTTGTGATTAGTTTAACTAGTAGTAAATACTTATTTGACCAGCAGAGTCTATGGATGGAATGTTTGAAGACATCATGAAGGCTAGCCGCTCGCATTGGCGGTCAAGTGTAGCAACCCAACGGATAGCACCTAAAGCTTGACCAGAATTGAGTAAGGGCTTAAAGATGTCATGAGGTTCACCTCTTGCATCTACCTCCACATGCTCGACCCAAGTAACCTTATTCCAAAATCAAAACAAATATAACCATTTTAATATTCCTATACAAAAAATCCATAAATTAACACACATGCATTTTTAGTATTTACCCTGGAGAATCCATTTGGCATTTGTTGAATCAGACACCCGGAGGGCCTTCGCCGACAATTAAGTTCACGGTTTGGAATGAGATGGTCGATGGATATATCGACCACACACCATAAACCTTCACCATGCTGCTTACAGTAGCGGGCAAAGTAGCTTTTCCGAGTTGAGACTAGTGGCGAAAGAACTTGGTATTCAGCAGTCATCTAATGAAGTCATTAACAACAACAATATTGGTTATAGTTTGGGTGACTCAACGTTTAAGCAAAATAGTATTGGTTCTATATATTAATAATATTGTTTCATATCAAAGTGATGTCATTCTTGTTTTTATTTTTTTTGTATTAAAAGGCAAAGTGGAAGATTTACCAGATGGATAGTTCCGTCCAAGTTTCCGTGGACTCTAGTCAAGAGGGTCTCATGAGTCATGGCTCTACCAACCATTCCAGCAAACATGGTCGACCATATATTCTGCAAGTACCACATTAATTAATTACAAAAACATTGTAGAGGCTAATGTATGCATGTTGACAAAAAAGGCTTATATATTTATCATAATAATTAAGTTAACTTACCACATCCATTAGCCTGTGAACAATGTCCATATGTTGCATGGACACCAACACGGTTGCTCTTGATGCCTCGGTTCTAAACCCGGTCGGTGTAGGCCCGAGTCCGTTTTGAAATCTTCTTGCGTATTCATTCAAATCTAATATCGTCGAGCCATAAACTCCTCCCTTCCACAGCGGTTCATTCATTCGAGTCAACGCCATAAGCTCCGACATGGCTCCAACTGCTAAGTCTATGACCAATGGCTTATCAGCCTCTTTTATTCCCATGTTCGACACCGAGAGGTTTCCACTACTTCCATTAGTTATCATCGGGGGCTGGAAGGGTGCAGCAGCTTGATTAGGAGGAGACATAACAGGATGGCTCATTACAGCACTGCCTGTATACTTTCTCACCACCGCAGATAATTGAAGGATCTTGAATCCAAAAGAGAAATACGAAAAAAAAATAATTAATATTTGAATTAACTGCAATATGTATACCATAGCCTAGTGATTATCCACATAATGTATGCCGTTGGTTATAAAAAAATGTCTAAAGATATATATATATATATATATATATATATATATATATATATATATATATATATATATATATATGAGGTGTTATTGAAATGGTTATGAGACCAATAATATATGTGTGTGTATGTCTGACGTTTTACATTAAATAAGTCGTTGTAAAGAGGCATGGTTCACTTATTCATCCTCTAGTACACGCATATAGTACGTACCTCTTTGGTTAACTTATCATTTTCGTAGCGAAGATTAAGTTCGTCGAAAGACATTTCGCCAATTGCGGTGCGACCTCCACAATTAGGACATGAGGCTTTAACGAGAGCTTCTCGATAGTGGTGGTTATCAGCTCTAAGCCTAGCGTTCTCGTCACGAAGTTGTGAGTTCTCATGACGTTCTTGATGATTCTGCAAGAAAAAGAAAGAAGAGAGAAAACAAAAATCTAAAGCAAGTCTTAATGAAATGAAAAATCTACTTGGTGGTGGTTATTGGTTTCTTTGGAGTGGTATGAATAACAAAGACAGCGAGGTTTTTGGCTCTCAAGTGATTAAAGAATTTACTTAAAGAAATTATGAACATTAATTTCGTTTCATACAACACTTATAGACGGTTGGTTTCCTAAAAAGAGGTAATTCCAAAACAAAATATTGTAATAATAATTAAATTAAATTAAAGGATTCATTTTAATTTAAATAAAATAACTAACTGAAACAAATACATTAAGAGAATGACATGTGGAGATCATATGCAGAGAATCATTCTTTTTCTTTATTTTATTTTTTCTTTTCATTTAATTCATAGATACTCCTCCCTAAAACCTAACTTTGGAGCTGCCTTTAGACGTTGTTGTTACATACCATGATAAAAACCAACTAATGTTTGGCACAAACGTTAAATATATAAGATAATAGTATAATGTTTATACCTTGTTCTGGGTGCGTTTGTTCTGGAACCAGAATTTGATCTGAAGCTGGCCTAATCCCAATTGGCTGCTAAGTTCGTTCCTCTGCTTCTCATCTGGATGTGGACACTCTTTGAAGAAACTATTCAAAAAAAAACAAACAATTAATTGAAGATGTGAAAATAATTCTATATGTTTTGACTGATTAATATATATATAATTTAAAAAGAATGGAAAGTATACTTACTTTTCCAACTCCTGGATTTGGTGTGGAGTGTGACGATGGTATCGCTTTCTCTTACCCTGACGAGGATTTGGACTGCTTCCATCTCCTTGATTCTCACTGTCGAATTCCTCATCTCCACAACTAGGACCACCATTCATGTTGTTATTGTTTTCGTTTTCGTTACTATCGGCGTCTCCAATGATGTTTCTCACATCATCCACTGGTTCCATGTAATTTGGCAGAGACATTTTTGCAATTCTGGGAGATCTGAAGAGTTAACAAACTAAAGTGAGTTGCCTAGAAATTGATTTCAAATAACAAATATGATCATTCTTACACATAATATCTAATTAGGGTTTACAAGGATATGCTTCTCATTTTCTTGGTTTCCTTAATATCTAGACAACACACGGACACACACTCTCTCTCTCTCCCTCTCTCTCTCTCTCTCTCTACACACTAAATTCACTTCAACATAAAGTTAGCTTTTCCAAGTCAACTACATTTTATTTTCTTTGATCTCTTTTTTGTTTTGTTTAAGATCTTGAAAATAAAATAGAAACAGAAGAAAATGAGCTGACAATTTAGAAACTGAAAATGAGGTAATCAAAGGACCCACCCAAAACACATAACATCACAATCAGCATATCAGCAAACAATCAACATATATTGAATTTCACAGACTCAGAAACAAATTAATTTAACCAATTGTTTTGCAAAAGTAAATGAATTAAGATTATAAACAAACCTTCTCAGAAGCTGACTGGTCGTCATAGTATCAATCCAAGCAGAAAAGAAGAAAATGAACAGGTTTTAATTTGAAAGTTTATATGGGTTTCTCAGTTTGCAATGAAAAATGGAATGATGTAATGAGACTAAATTAAAATTTGAGTTATAAGGAGATTGGCGAATCTCGTTCATTCCATTCATTTAACTACATTTGTCATTCATTTATTTACGGTCGTGACGTGAAATAAAAAAAGGATAAATTTAAAAAAGAAAAAGAAATATATAATCATTTATTTTACTGAAAGAAAAGTTGCATTAAATTATTCTCATTATACCTAAAACGAGAAAAAGAACACGCAAAAAAGAAAGAGAATAAAAAAATAATTAGTAAATTTGTTTTTCTATGAGAAAACAAAATAATCATTACAGTGGCTATATATATTTTCAAATAAAAACATTATGGTTAATTTAAATGTCTGATTAAGTGATCTAGATAATCCATTAATCCCTTGTAATTATTATTATATATACATATATATATATATATGAAAACTTTGTCATGTGTTTATTTATATTAACTACGTATATAAGATATAATCTAAGAAAATCAATAACAAGTTAACAAAATAAATTAAAATAAGTACATGTTAATTATCCGTAAATCTACAAGGTCATAGCTTGAAAAAAATTAAATATTAAAAATATTTTGATGTTGGTTAATTAATTGAAATTTAACAAATCAATTTTTAGCGCGCGAAGATTTGAACACTATAATAATAATTTTCATCAATTTGTATGGAAATCTTAATTAAAAAAGCACATATACCAAATATCATCTTTTCTTTTATAAATATGATCAAATATTGTGTCAGGGAAGGAGAAAAGAGTATTGTATCATATGTGTATATGCAGGGACAATCAACATCAAATGATGTTTTTCCTAAGAACCAAAGATATACATATATAAAATTGTGTGATATATAAAATTTCTCCTATGTTTACATTTAATAACATATTCAAATGCAAAAACGCAAAACATATTCAAATGCAAAAACGCAAAATGAAAAAGGGTAAGATATATATAATCCAGCGATACCTGTTCAAGTTTGACTGCGTGAACTCAGAAGAATCAGATGTTCTCTTCTTTCTGATTTATTGTTCTTCCATACAATTTGTCTCACTCCTCTTTCTATAAACCTGATGAAAAATATAACAATAATTTAAATCTATGAACAAACTTTGGTCCGAAATAGTTATGCAACTATACGGTCCCAATAGCAAAATAATTAAGAATCATTCAATTTTTGATGTATGTATACATGATAGATAAACAAAGATGTTATTGTCTTATTGATAGTTATGTATATTATCCATTAAATGGAATGGTGCAATAAATCTATTGAAATTTAAAAAGAATAAAATCTAAGATATGTTAATTATTTATGAGAAAATTAATGAATGCTACACAGATATAAGTTGATGAAAAATAGGAGAAACCCTTGTACTATATTGATAGCCAGTGGTTTATATATGTCGGAAAACCGTTGATGGATTTACGAAGCGGTTTTGAAGCGTAATGTTCAAAGGAGAGAGCTAGTGATAGTTTTGAAAGATATAGTTGCAGTGAGGATGAGTGTGCTATTGAATTTAATGGGGATATATATTGTGAGAGAGAGATAGACTTAATTTACCCTACAAGCTCGAAGAAAACAGAAGAAAGGAGAGAGAGAGAGAAAGAGAGAGAGAGAGAGAGAGAAATAGTTGAAGATTTTCTTTCACAATTCTCTCTTTATTTACGTGGCATAGTCATATTGGTTTCCAATTACGGTTACATATCCTATAAGAAATTATTTTGAAAAAGTAAATGACTAAATTTAGTTTTTTTTTTTGCTTTTAAGCTCCTCTTATACATTCGATATCTTTTCATAATGAGAAACAATATTTTCTATTAAAGCATATATGGTAGGGGACTAGGAGCATATATACTGTTAAAACATGTAAAAGTAATAAAAAAAAACAAGCAAAAGTATTTAAAATTTAAGATCTAAATTTATACTGAAAATACACCATCAATTTATTCATAAATAACAGAAGTTTATTATCATGTCATTTTCTAATTCCAATAATATGTAAGATTGTTTATGAGCATTTTAGATTATTTTCAAGACGATTATTTCTCATAAAATTTTTATATATTTGACTTCGATTAGTTTTTTATTTAACAGATGTGTAAGATTCTATTTGCCCGTAAAAGTACTTATAAATCGAGTCAACAGAAATTTTTATATATTTGACTTCGATTAATTTTTTATTTACAGATATGTAAGATTCTATTTGCCGAGAAAAGTATTTATATATATCGAGTCAACAGAAATTGAAATACCTATTATATTATTTTGACTAGATCGAATCTTTTAAAAAATAAAGTAATTAAGGTATCAAATAACGGAAAATAAAAATAATACGATTATTTTTATTATTTTTTTTAAATCAATTGATAACATATTCAGTAACTTATTTTAAAATCAAAATAAACTAATTATTATTTAAAATTTGTTCCCCGGTCAATTTTTTTATTACAAAATTACTAAAAACAAGTTTGACCAAAAAAACAATCAGAATTTACCAAAATAAGAGTTAAAATAGTTATTTGCCCTAAATAAAATTATAAAATAGTGCATATATATACTACAAAAAAACGTTTATAACTACAAAATTAGTTGTATGGCTCAAGTTTCATGGTTATTTGACCAATATAAACATAAGGCCACAAGAAAATTTGTATCTACAATCTTTAAAAATTGAACAAACAATTAAATATCCCTAATTTAAAATTCGATTTGGGTTTGAAAAAAAAATTATAAAATACAAAATTTCAGTTTTCATGTTAAAGTGTTTTGAAGTTATCGAACTACATATACAAAATGATATCGCAAATACATTATGAATTACCATCGCAAGTGTTATGCACAATGGCGATTCAAGAAATTTATTTAACATGAATCATATACTCATTTAATTTCATATTAAGTGTCACTTTATCTTTTTAAAATTTATTTCATTATAAGTATCATTTAGATTTTCAAGAAAAATATTAAATATTTATTTCCAGTTTTCCCCTATTTTAGTTCATTAATTAATAAAATCAAGAAAAAAGAAAGTATTAAATTTAATATTTTCTTAATTCGTGTGTAAAAACTTTAAACGACACTTATATGAAGCGACTTGTTAATAAATTTACACAATTTAATATTTGTCTTATTAAAGTTGAAGTAGTAATATGAAATAATCTTACGTTAACATTTTAATTACATCTAGTGCTTACTGAAACTAATTAATCCCTATTTTTAACATTAATTATTCTTAACAAAGTATTCCTTCAAAAAAATAGAATTAATTTACTGTCAACATTAATTATTATTTCAAATGACAATATGCCTTAGCAAATTATTTCTTAATATAAACAATTTTATCCGTAATTGATTGTATATACAAATACTAATACAAATGGTATGATAGAGATCAATATAAAATCAGTTTTACCATTTCGGAATTAGAACATATTATTTTTTCTGTCCTAAAATAAGAAGTCTATTTATATTATATATACTCTTAAAGGTTTAAATATTAATGTACATAAATAATAAATAAAAATTGACATAAAATAAAAAAATATTTTAAATAATTACTTACTTATTGTATTACTAATAAAGTTATATATGCTATCTGAAGATACAAAACAACATTCAATATTGAATATAATTAGTATAGTAAAAATAAAATAATATTCAATACAAATAATATCCATTGCTAATATCAAAATATTAATTCCTATACACTAAACATATACAATATGTTTTTAAAAGTTAAAACAAAAATCCGCACGGATATGTGGGTTAAATCTAGTATTTATTTATTTTGGGAGCATCATGTGATCTCATATAAAATTATTAAATACAAATAATAAGATTTATATTTTATTAAATTAATAATGTTAGAACTTTAAAATTTTATTAATTTACAAAATTTTCTTATTTATATTTATATTTTTATTTTAAGATATATTTATTTTAAGATAAATAAATGTTTGATTGTAGTGTATAAACATTAATATTTTATTTTGATATTTAGATTAAATTTATTATATTATTTGGTGTATATAATATATATGCATAGAATGTCAATGTGGTTTTAGATGTAATATTACTATATCTCATCAAAAATATATTAAATTTTAAGAAAATATAAAGATAATTTCATTGTGAATATAAACAAACAGTATAATGATAGGTTCTTACTTATATAAAACATGTATACATATAAATTATTACTTTAGATTTTTAATGGGATCATATATTTACATAGAATTTTCTTTTAAAAAAATTATCTTATGTTTTTAACGTTTTGTGTCAAATTTTAAACTGATCTAAATTAGATAGAAAAAAAATATTAATTTATAGAAATTATTAATTTATCAAATATTATTTATTGATGTTCTATGGTACCCTGGCTTTTCATAAAGCTAAAGTCCAGATTCATCAAATAAGAGGGATACATTTCTGATTTATCTGTCAATAGAGTAAGTCATTTGTCATGGGCTTGTTCTTATAAAATAATTTGTCTAATAGGTCGTGACTTAGATAAAACTGATTAGCAAATACGAAGGGAAGGATCCTAAGATCACATATATATTATACTTCCTCCATTTCATTGGCATTACAGAGAAAATTTTTTGTTATAAAATAAATATTTTTTTTTGGTTTTCAATGAGAATTTGTTAATTTTTTTTTTTGACAATTCAGGGGTTCCTCACTTTTTGGGTCATTCCTCTGGGTCCGATTATGGAATGATCCACTTTATCCAGGAGGGTTTTAGTTGAGATGAGGACAAAACCCAACACCCAATACCGCATTTGATAACAAGATTTAGCTGTTTCCCTCCGCCTAACGTCGAACCCGTGAGCATGACAATTGGTTCACAGGGTCCTTACCAAACGAGCAATCTCATCCCGTCATAATTTGCTAATTTTATCATGTAATTTATTTTTTTTATTTGTTTTAATTTGGTTAAGTTGGATAGGTAATTGTGTGTTTATATAAAAAATATACAAAATTAATTATTTTTTAATCAGTGTTAACAGATCTAAAGTGGTTAGCAACTAAATAACTAAATGTTTTTTTATAAGACTTATAATCACCAAAATTGGTTTATAAATCTCGTATTCTTTCTTTCTTTTTCCCTGTCAAAGGTTTAAAAGTCTCTTTGCTTTTAAAATTCATTAATGTAACCAATACCAAAAATAATTATTTCTTTTTGCTTCTCCAAAAGTAACTGAAAGTTTGTAACCGGCCGTTATTTCTCTATGGGCCCTACAGTCAAAATAATTTTTTTTGTTAAACTATTTTAATACTACCATTTAGAGAAAGATTGACAACATGTAACTACATGTACTCTTAGACCATGTGCAATGAGGGGTACATGCAAATCCTTAGTTGCATTCCCCATAGATTATACATATAAATAATAATATATTAGGTTAAATCACTAAGGATCAATACGTAAATAAGGATTTATTTTCGTTGATCCTTAGCTATGTGACTCGTTTTGATTCGTCCATAATTTATACGGCTTTGGTATTGTCGGAAAAAAAATCAGTTCATCGAAGACAAGAAAAAAGCATGGAGCTCCAGATATTGTCATGGCTTTGGTTGGTAACAAAGCTGATTAATAATTGTTGTATTTTCATATTTTATTGTTTAATAAATAAAATTTTAATTTTCAATTTTTAAAAAATAATTATTATTTTATTCTTAAGGATTATGGATTGGAGAACACCATTGGACTTAAAAAAAGATTAAGATCCTTAACTATTCAAAAAGTATAAAAAATTAATAAAAAAAAGCTAAAGATTCATTGGAGAGGTACAGCATTGTACATGTTCTTATTATCCTTTGGTTGTACATGCAAATCTTGGACTAGACATGCATATACTCTTATTATCCTTTTCATTGACAAAACCGTCGTATTATCACTGGAAGACAAATGTGCGTATTACGTTTCAGTTTTCAACTTTATTTTAATAAATAATTATAATTTTTAATTTATTAATTTGGTTTCTTATATAAATGTATTGTTTGACCCAGAAACTATATTATAACTTTTTTGAACATAACTATATTATAACTTAACATGACGTGGATTGTTGACGAAAAAGTGAAACTGTGGAAGTATTTCGTCTGCATCCTCGATGAACGGGAAATGAGGAGCAGCAATATATAATTGAGCTTCGACAACTCATGCATGTTTTTCTCTACAAAATCATGGAATTCAGACTCCATGTAACCAGCTGCCATGTACAAACTAATTTTTATAAATTTATAAGGTGTGTGAAATGATAGTAGTACTTAAACAATTCACCGTCACATACTATAACTGAAATCACAACAAAAAGGTTCAAACTAAATTAGATTTATTTTTTTTTTTTGAAAAAACATATACACTAGATTTACATTATCAATCATCCACTTCATAAATTACAACCATTCGATACCAATTAAGTTTTGAGAGATGTTAGTTAGAGCATCTCCAACCCAACCTCAAATCCTCAAATTTTGAGGTTTTGAATAGTGACACCTCAAATTTGAGATTTCACTGTTCAAAACCTCAAAACCACTATTCATTTTCTTTTTAGTCCTTACAATTATTTTCTTTCACAAATACATATATTAATTTTATTTAGATAACTTAAATATACCAAAATAAAATATAATATAATAAATAATACATAAAATTAAAATTAAATTTACACAAATATAAAAATACGTTAAATAAAACTCATAAAAAAAACATTAAACAAACTTAACATAAATTGAAGAAAATTATAGAAACATTTAAGTATTGCATATCTTACAAGTGGTATATTATATGTAACTTTCTAATTTTTTCTGTGTATGTTATTTTATTATATATGTAATTTATATTATTTTATCATATAATATTTTAATATTGTGTGTTTATAATATATTAATTGTATGTTTAATATGTATTTGTAAAATATTGTCATTATTCATAGTTTTTATTAATATCAAGGACTATAAGGTAAATAATATAAAATTTTAAGGATTTTTTGAAGTTTTATTGTTGGAACAATCAACCCTCAAATTCTCATTTCGAAGTTTTGTTCCCCTTAAAATGAGGTATTGAGTTGGAGATGCTCTTAGTAGTTAAGACAATAAATTATGAGTATAGCTAGCTACATATTCTGCGGCGACAACAATGTATGAAAAGACTCATCATACTCATTAAGTTATTTGCTTTTTGATGTAAATTTGGTCATCTGCAAATCAATTATTTACGAATTTGTAAAAAAAAAAATTTTAAAAAAACGTAATGGGGTGGACTTTTTTTAATTTTTTGAGAGAGATTTTTTTTATTTGTTTATAGAAAAAAAGAAAGTCGAACATGAACCTTAATATTGCAAATCTATTAACTTCCACGACTAATAGACCCTTTGAACACAAAAAGAGTGTCACCATTTTCAACACCATGCCACCTAAGACTACAATTCTCTCGCATAATCCTTTGCTTGTGTACGAATATATACTCGTCTCTTGGCAACGTTTTGTTAGCTTGTAACCCTTCTCTCATCTCCGAGATGGTACACGAGTCCTTAATCTCCACAGGGATTCTTGCACCGTTGAATAAACTCGATGACGTCTGCACCAAGAAACATAGTTTCCTCACCGGAGCAACGTCTTTAGCTCTGTTGATTGCCTTGAGAAACACGACAATCTCTGAGAATTCCCCGATTCCATACTCGTTTAGGTTTCGAAAATCGTCAGCTAGCTCGATTCCAGAGAAGTATAACTGCATTCTCTTTATGGGTGTGTTCTCCACAATGTGAATCTTGTCCTTCAAGCTACTTACCTACAAAAAAAACATGAACTTGTTAATCAAGAAACTGTGATAAATATGAGATAAGACGTTAAAGTTACCGTTTCGGTTCTGTCTACTTCGATGGAGAACTGTTTTGACGGGAACTTAACGGTGACGTGGATTTTTTTAACGGCGGGGTTAGTAAAAGAAGGTGCGGTGAAAAGGGGAGTAACTGTGAGGTCGATTCTGGTGCCGTGTGAGATGATTGGGTAATCATCGATGTCAAGACCATCGAGGAGTTCCCAGCAAGAGACGAAGAGGGTTAAAGATGATGTTGGGATCTGAAGAAACTGTCCTAAACGTTTCTTGATGTCCAACACAGGTTCTTGTTCGTTGATTTCCATGGTAAATTCTTGGGTGTATGAGACTATTGTTACTATCATATTTACAAATAGAAAAAAAGGCTTTATGTTTTGGTATGTTTATGGGAAACAAAAGTACTGTAAATTCACAATATGCTTAAGATGTGTATATATAGCGAAGAGTGCAAGTTGCTGAAATGCATGTAAAAAAGACTATAGGGAAATAAGAAATTCATGATAGTGTAACTTGATGTGTAGTTGGGTCTTGTGTGTGTCATTGTGTGTGTGTGTGTCTGTTATAACACTATGTGTCTACGTGATATTCCTATTGAATTTGGCATGATATTCGGTTAGGTAGTCAGTGGAATAACGGAAGAATGGAAAAGAAAAAAAAAACAATAATATATATGAAAAATGATTGTCATCTATTAGACAAAAGCCATCATATGACAACACATAACATGGCTTCTGTATCGTAAATTAATCTAGTTAGCAAACATATATATCAACATGTGTTAATTAAAGTTTTATATCAATGAGCATTATGATGTTAATCACATAAAATTGTATACCATATAGTTCTTTTTTGGCATCATACCATATAGTTCATGTGATGTGGGATACATAATCTAATATATATGGATGTGTAGTTATATGAAGGTTTATAGCTCATGTACCTAGCAAATTATCATATATATATAAACTTAAGGTTAATTTGAGACATGCTGAGACTAAACACATTTTAATGTAAATAAATCTGAGATGTTTTCTGTATAAATAGTAGTTGAGTGAAGACTTGGGAGGGGGAAGATTTCTTGCTTTTGTATAAACTGTTATAAAATTATTCAACCAATAAACCAAAGATAAGTAAAAATCATGACAACAAAGAATATAACAGTTGCTGAAGATAAATGTAAATCATTTGTTATTAAGCCTAACTTTTATTGTCCTCACGAGAGAACTCTCCCAGCCTTGAGATTTTTCAACTTCTGCTTGCAAGATATATGCGGGAAACTATGGCTGATCCGGCGACTAAAATGGCCAGAAATTTCAGAACGTTCCTTACAGTAAAAACTGAATTATTCGTTGGTATCACCAACAGATCCTTCATCTGCAATACCAGTAGCACAATAATGATTAGCTCAGCTCTATTATCATGTATAATAATGATTTTGAAAAGATTGTGACTCTACATTTATAGGCTGGTCCCAATTCTTTTTGATCCCTTGAAGATGCCCTCTACCAACAACTGCCACCACCGAGCTATGCTCACTTGCAACTCTTGACAACATACATGACATGTACCTGAGTTACATAATGCAACATTTCGCAAAAAAGATAAAGACAAGTTTTATAGAAAGTGATCAACTAACTTTGATGAACTTTATATATATATATAGAGAGAGGGAGACAATACTAACTTATCCCTCTCATGCACAAGAGTATCCATGAGAGATGGAAATTCCTTGCTCATTTCTTGAATCACCAATGTCAACATATCCACATCGTTCATAGCTTTCAGCTAAAAAAAGTCATACAAAATAATTTAACACTTGACTGAATCACATAAATAAAAAGGAAGCAAAAGACTTGTTTACCATCTTGTCAAGTTCTTCAGGGTTCGGTAGAAAGACAGCTTGAAACACTAAGCCGTACAAAAACTTTACTTTGTGCCATATAGGCATTTTACCCCATGTTCTCTTTAACGTGATCTAACTTCCAACAAATACCACTTGCATAAGATTCCATAAGACAGAAAGGTTTAAGACTATGAACACAACACATGCTCTTGAACAACCAAAATTCACCTGCACAGGACGATCACCTAGAATCACCTGACCACCATATTTGACTGCTTCTTCATATGCCACACGAAACTCAGCACCAGGTAAAACATCAAGCTTGCTTGCGATCTAAACATAAGGAGAACAAAAAAAAGACTAAATTAATTGTATGGAAAATCTTAAGCTACCATCAAAGAAGATCAAAAACAGAGGAAGCATACCTTTGCAAGAAACCATCCGTAGCCTATTCCGAATGGGTTGTGTTTCTTCTTCCACATGTCTATCATTTCCCACACGGTCGGAACCTAGATAACCAAAAAAACATCGCAACTTTCAAGAGTAAAAGAACATGGAAACTTGATAGAAAAAGATGTTACAAGAATTGTGTAGAGCAAAACCTTCACAGCTTGGGGTGTGAGAATAGACAACCGGCTTGCACACAACTCCACGAACACGACCTGAAATACATCAGACACGTATTTAGATAGAGAGAGAAAGACATAAACAAAAGAGTTAACTGTAATGAAGAAGAACCTCTGGTTTCATGTAACTGACAACAGCTTCAACTTCTCGACATGATTCCTACAAAACCAAAAACAAAAGAAAAACGAAAAGATTGATATAATATAACTATTGAATCTTGATGCAATGGGAGTCATATAGTTTCGATATTTTATATAAAAAAAGAAGAAGACAACCTCTGAAACATGAGCAGTACCAATCAAATACACATCACAAGATCCACCTTCTGCTTTTGAATCGCACGTTAGAACCATAACGCTTTTCGCGTATTCCTCAGGCAGCTCCATTTTCGTCCTCTCCACGACATCATCCGCTCCAATGCAGATATCTTCATCACCAGAAACAAAGATCAAATCAACGCCGGTTATCGCTGAACCGGAATCGCTATTATGTTCTTCCTCCTCCTCCTCCTCTGTCTCCACATTCACTCTGTTATCGCTTAAATAGATATCTCCGAGTTGAGACTCCGGCTCCGGTGGTATTACAGTCGGTTCCATTGACGATCAGAGAGAGAGGGGACACGTTTCGAGCTAAGACAAAAGCTATAACAGAGTTCTGTGCGTTACTTTCTTTTAGTAAATTTAATTTTAAATCTTTGTCCAAAAGAAATTTAATTTAATTGCTAAAAGGGAACAAAGGAGAAACATAGTTAACTTCTTTGCCCTATAGTTAAGGTAAAAATTCTAATTCCAAGGTTTCTTTCTTTTAACAATTTAAATCTCATAGATTATGTTACTGGTTTATGAACTTTCTTTTAGTGAATAGAGAATTTATCATTTTATTTAGTTGACTATTATAATTATTTTTCACATATTTTATTGCTTATTAAAGATAGAATTCTTTCAGGAAAAAGCAATAAAAAATTAGTGAAACAAATAGACACAATGTATACATGAATTTGGTATGCAAAATCATGAACTTCCCTTAATTGAATATGTCAGTCAAAATGAAATTTCTGGAGAAGATTTATTTTAGGGACTCTTCTTATCTATCTTAGTCATACTGTTTTCGAATACTAACCTAATTAAAAAAAAAAGCAATAACATCCCTTCTGCTGTTAGTCAAAGAAAATTATGTTAAATTTATTTAATCTGATAGGTCAATACACATCTTGCGAGTAACGTCGAAATGGATGAGAAAGGATATGGTTGAATTAAATCTAGAGTTAATCATAGATAGGCTTATAAGCTCATTTCTCTCTCAAGTGTGAGATTCCCTTTCTATTAATTTGAGGCTAAGTGATCATGCAAAATAATCACAACAAAATTTGTTTACAGCCTTCAACTGCAAAACTGATTTAAACTGGATAGCAAATGTGATATAATAAAAAATAATTAGTATAAAAAATTAATGATAAAAAAAATAAAATGAGGAAATTATATTTAGTCAATGAACCAATAAAAAGGCGAGCATTGCTACAAGAGAAGAAAAAAAAACAGATACATTATCTTGGGCTTGAGTTTTGTTTTTAATTTCAGACTTAATAAGCATCCGGAAACATGCACTATTATAATGACTATATGATGCAACAACATATACAACAGTAGCTAGTACTCACTCGAGCAATAGGCAGGCGCTTGTTTGCCCAAAAAAAAAAAAAGCAATGGCAATAGCAGCAGAAGTGTTTCAATCCGTAATATAGCTGAATGTAAATTTCTAGGTGTTACAGAGTCTTACCAAGTCTGAAACCACCATGCAAGACACATTGGCTAAAAAAGCATATTAAAAGACAAATAGTTTGTTCTCAGATCGAAACGACTTAACATACTTATAGTTAGAGAGAGAGAGAGTTGAATCGAAACAAAGATATAGAATCCTCGTAAGGTGTGGCTGGATCATAGTCAGACTGGGGTCACCGTCTCTGTCTTTTCTTCGGTTGTTGTTGAGCAGCACGAGTATCAACTGAAGAACCAACAGCCGTGAAGTGGATAGACTCTGGTGAAACTGTGAATAAAGCCTACGTACATGCCCGGAAACAACATGATCAGTGGGTACATTACGATCATGAGTGGTAAGATTATATCAGAAGATAACTATATATTACCTGAGATGGAGAATGCCCAGTTTGAAGAGTTGGATTGATACTTTGACTTGTTTCAGCAATGTAGCACTGATCTTCTTGTTGAGTTGGATCAACATAAATAATACGCTTGTTGGATCCCTGATCTTGTGTGTAAACAACTGAATCTTGACGATACTCTGGTCCCATAAGTTGATCAACTCCAGCTGCAGCAGATGGTAGTGGTCGTTTCTACAAAAAAAATGATCATTTACAAATTTGTTTTGAGGTTAAAAACAACAAACAAAAAATAAAGCAGAAGAAAGAAGGAAGAGTACTCGGAACTGAGATGATAACGGTTCGCGAAGAGCGTTGATGTTCCATGGCTCAGTTGTTTCTTCTGCAACTACTTCATCTTCTGATAATAATGATAGACCCTAGCCAATGATGGTGAATCGTTAAAAAAAAACAAACTTGAGTGTTATTATAGAGATGATTCTGGAATGTTAGTTAGATTATTTATTACCTCTAGTTGTGCGAACAAGTTCCAGAAAATTTCTTCCGAATAATCATCTTTTATGTTTACTTCCATCCCAAGAATCTGTTAAATCTATCTTCTCAGTTTCGTAAACGATAATGCAAGAACTATCAAAAGACATAAACGTAGCAAGTTCTTGAAACAGAGTAAAGACTCTGTTTTACAGTAACAGCGAGGAAGAGTTGAGTCTATTCATTCTAGGGTTTACAGACTACATGAAAGATTCTATCTAGTTATTAATGTTATGAGAAAATATTTAACAAAAGAATCTGAAGAAAGTTACCGAAGAGGGAGAGCGAGATTGAATAACGAGTCTTGATCCTAAACCTTCACGAGAAACCTGCTCTGTTTCTTCTCTTCTGCATAAAGTTACCCCAGCGAGAGAGAGAGAGAGACTAAGCTCTAAGCTCTTTATCTTAAATATACACGACGTTTTCTGAAACGATAAACACACTCAGTTTCTTCTCTTTTTGCAACTGTGAAAGATGATGTGGGTTCAAGTGAAGGGTTTATATAGGTTTCTTGAGGAATAAGATAGCTTTTGTTGACCGTTAACTAACCGAAATAACCACCTTGTAACACTATCGTTAAATCATTTTTTTCTTCACCACTGTGGTAATTACTTTCAATCGAGCCATTTGTATGTTGTATATTGACAAAACCATAGTTTCCGAAAATACATGTATTTCAATATTTAAAAGACAAACAAAAAAAAACCAATGAAGTCGATTATAACTGCTCCAGTGCTCCTATATACATCTTCTCTATTAAAAGAGAAGTACCAAATTTATCTACTATTTAGAAGTCATGTTGGACTATATCATTAATTATTTTATTTGACATTTTTGATTGTTACATTAACAAGTCAAATATATATTATTTTCAAAATATCTTAATAATTAATTAGGATATTAATAATAAACAAATTTGAATATAACAAAATCTGTTGAAAATATCTAACAAAATCTTACCAAAAAAGTTTAATATTTTTTATAGAATAAGTATTTCTTTATTTCATTATTATATATAATTATAATTAAAACTAAAATATAAATTATGTATGTAAAAAATTTAGTTATAAATTTATTAAATAAAAAATATACCCGCACGGATGTGCGGGTGAAACTCTAGTTGTTGTTATGATTAAAATAATAACAAGTTAACATCATCTCACAATTTTCTTCACTTTGTGCTAAGGTTTTTTTGGAACAAGTTTTGAAACACACAGGCACATACAAACTACTTTTTTTTACTTGTACTATTACTTGTACACACAAAGTTGTGTACTACTTTTTATGATTAATATATAAACATTGCTTGTTTTTGTAAACTTGAAAAGAATTAAAGGAGCTTTGCTTTAGGTGCAGCTAAACTTGTTTCTCTGGACAAGTGTTAGCACCAAGAGGCAAGAACGTTATATGGTTATTAATGGATTAGGTAAAACAATAACATTCTTGCTCTATTATTAGTTCTTTACTTGTTCCAACATAAATACTAACTCTCAACATTATCTACTAATTAACACTTCTCGCAATTATTTCTTCTTCTTAAACTATAGTATATATATACACGCATTTGACACCAAATATGAAACACCAAACATCATCATCTCTTTGATCCCTCTTTCAATTATCTTGTTAATATCCCCACCAAATAAAAATGGCATCCAGACAAATGCTGATCCTAATCTCGGTCCTCGCCACTACGCTCATCGGTTTAGCAGTAGCTACAGACCATACCATTGGTGGTCCTAGTGGTTGGACTGTTGGAACTAATCTTGTGACGTGGGCTGCAGGACAAACATTTTCTGTCGGAGACAATCTTGGTAATTTAATCACATATAATATATCTCTATATTAAACTTTGTTTCAAGATTCAACAGCAAAAAAAAAACTATAAAACTAAACTTTTTTTTTTGTGCTCCGAGCAGTTTTTGCTTACCCTTCTGCATTCCACGACGTCGTTGAAGTAACAAAACCTGAATTCGATAGCTGTCAAGCGGTTAAACCGCTTATAACGTTCGCTAATGGAAACTCCATTGTTCCTCTCACTACTCCTGGAAAAAGGTAACATGTGTTAACTTAAGACATGACATAAATACTTAGCAATATTTCTAATTATTGATCAATTTGGTTTAGGTACTTCATTTGTGGAATGCCTGGACATTGTGCCCAAGGGATGAAACTCGAAGTAAACGTTCTTCCAAACGCAAACGCAGCACCAACCGCACCGCTTCAAAGCTCTGTCCCATCTCTTAACGCACCTTCACCTTCTTCTGTCCTACCGGTACAACCTCTGTTGCCTCTTAATCCCATAGCTCCTTCTTCTTCTTCAACTCCGCTTCCTTCCTCCTCCCTGCCTCTTTTTCCGGCACAGTCACCGGCGCTTTCTCCAGTGGCTGCAGCAGGGACTTCTCTGCCGTTGTTCCCAGGCTCACCTGCAGGTAGCTCAAGCAGCACCACCACCAAAACCGTTGGGAGCTTCCCTTCTAGTGCTACTGGCACAACGACTGATCTTTCCGGCGCAGGAGCCCCTCCGGTTGACTCCTCCTCCTCGGCTAAGAGCTTTGTTTTTGGATTCGGATTCGTGGTAACTATGATGCTTCATTTGTTCTAAGTGTTTTAAGTAGTGAGAGTTTTGTTTGCTGAGGCTAATGTGTTTGCGTTTTACTTTGTGTTGGTTTATATGAGAACGTGTTGTTTGTGTTCTCTTCTGTGTTTCAGTGTCTACCATTGTATATCCGTTTATTTCTCGTATATTATATTATCACAATTTTTATTTATACAGCGATGAACACATATTACTCAACAGTCTTAATTTTTTTTGGTGATCTAAAGTCAATTTGTGAGGGAAGCCCCTCAGATCAATAATCATATTTTTAATTAAGTGGTTTGATTAAGAATTTATTAATATTTTACATCTGTCATCCATAGACCTGAATTTCGAATCCAAAAATAAAAATAAATTATACATGATACTGAAATTTTTATCATGTTGCAATGAGTATCTTCAAACCTTGACGGTAAAATCGTGTATGTAATATATTTGATAATTTGTAATAAACATAATTAGATTTTTGACCCGCACTTAAATAGCACGGGTATTATTTTTGTTGTTTTATCTACAGACGGATCGATAAGTATTTTGTATTGATGATATAAAATGTTACAGAATCAATATCAAGTTATTATGCAGGTATAAAATAATTTTTATTTTATAATGTCTCAGACAACTTTTTATGTTTGTAAATAAGTTAATAATGGTTGTACATGAAATGTGTACTTGAGAGAGATTGTATATTTTATAATGTTTCAGAAAACTTTTCTTTTTTACTCAAAAATTTGACCCGTCTGACCCGCAAAGAAAATATATTTTTGCAAGAATTTTTTTATAAATTTAAAAGAGAATAATTCCATTAATGAAACTAATTTGTATATAGTTTTTAGACCCAAATAAAATAGACTAAAATACCATTAATGAAAAAATAAATTTGTTCATAAGATCAAAGATAATGTAGGAAAACATAAATCATTCATTAGAAGAGAGGATCATGTTTTAATAGTATTGATGAATGTTTTAAAAAGTTAACTGGTTGATAAAAGAGTTAATTTGTAATAGATGCTATAAATTTTAAAATAGTTTACATTAATGAATGTTGGTAAGAAACCAAAAACGGAAAATATCAGATTATAGCAAAACTATTTTTTATAGGAACTTCTAGTTTTGGGCTGCATGGGGCTCCATATGCACAGAGCATCAACAGGGTTTTAGAGGGGTGTTTAGGAGGAGGAGACCACAAAAAGGGGAAAAACCAAGAAGCATCGCTGCCAAAATTGCTTGAATAAGTAAGAGATTGTTCTGTTTCGCGGGTTCCATGTCACGTGGCGGCTCGCATTGGTGAATTTTTTTATTTATTTTTTTAAACGAAAAAAGTAAAAAAAAAAAAAAAAAATAAGCACTCCATAAGCACTCCTAGCGTTAATCATGTTCACAGCCCATTATATCACAATCGGATTCTACTAAATATATCATTACCGTGCAAGAGACGCCGCAGTGCTTGTCTAGGGTTTAGAGATCTCAGTGTCTCCGCCATGAATGTCTCGGTAGATCGTCCAAGAATTTCTCGACGCGTTTCGCGTGCGCAGAACTCAAAGAATGAAATACTGGACTCAGTCCCGATCCCAGATGATGTCATTATCGAGATATTCTCGAGGTTGTCCGTGAAGGCTATAGCTATATGTCGTTGCGTATCAAAGCTCTGGGCCTCTATACTTAGGCGTCAAGATTTCACAGACTTGTTCTTGATCAAATCCTCTGCTCGCCCTAAGCTTCTATTCGCCTGCAAAGATTCCAATGGGATTCGATTCTTCTCGTCACCTCAGCCTCAGAATAAGTACTCATCACCTATAGTCTTGAGTTATGATACGAGTTTCCCCTTCAATGGCATTCCCTCTCAATTGTGTCGTCCCGTAAATGGGTTGATCTGTCTTAAAGATGTGCAGACACGCTCAAATGGAAGGGTGGAAACAGTCAATGTAATATGCAGTAGTGGCCCTGAGGGGAAGCGAAGGAAGCATCGGCTTCCGACCTTTTTTTATTTATGTAAAATATCGGCCAAAATATTTAATAAAACGTTAAATAGATTAGTGGTTAATGAAAGTAAAAATTGAGATTTAAGTAATGGGTTCAATTCCTAGCTACAACAAGAGGCCTTTTTTTTATTAATTGCTTCCGGTCTATAAATATTCAGTGCTGGCACTGGTAATATGTAATCTTTGCACACGACAAACCGTATCTCTATGCAAAGTGAGAACGAGGAGGATGGTGCGTAGCTATTTTGGGTATGATCCGATTGAGAAACAATATAAGGTACTACTGTGTCGAAAAGACAAGGTCTTCGATAAGTATCAAGTTCTGACATTATTACAAGATGGAAAATCGTCATCATGGAGAAGGGTCGAATGTTGCATTCCGCATTATACTGAACGTTTGGTTTCAGCTACTGAGATATGCATTAATGGTGTTTTGTATTACAAAGCCGCGGTCAATAAGTATGATGACGATTCCATGATCACTTGCTTTGATGTTAGGTCTGAGAAGTTCAACGTTATCCAAGTCGCTGAAAGTTTTATTGGAAACCTTTTTGCAACTCTAGTAAACTACAAGGGTAAACTAGGTATACTTGTGTGTCCAAAGTATGGCTTCGTTTATAAACTTGGTACAAGTATGCAGTTGTGGGTGCTAGAAGATGCTGAAAACCAGGAATGGGCAAAGCATGAATACATGTTGCCAGATTTGTGGGAGAATATAGTTGGAGGCGTAGGTTTAAGATTTGCTGGAGTGACTCCTACGAATGAAATTGTGTTGTCGCCGATGTACCCAGGGCCGGCCCTGGGCTAAAGCCCATAAGGCAAAGGCTTTAGGCGCCAAATTATAGATATACTTTATGGGCGCCAAGATTTAAACAAATGTTACTTTAGCTTAGTGGTTTATGTCATTCACATTAATCTAAAGGGGGCGGGTTCGACTCCTTCTACCTGGTTACTATTTTTTTCTTTTTATTCCCTATCTTTCTAACAATTTAGTCTATTCTGTCACAAATTATCAAATAAACTATTTAATCAAGTAAACCCTAATTATTTTTTGTCAACTTAAACTAACTTTAGTTATATCTTTAAAATAGATATTCTTCTGGTTTTTGTTTTCTATTTTATTTTATTTTAATTTGATAAAATAGCTTTCTATAAGAATATTTATTATAACAAAAGATTTAAACTATTAGTTTCTCAACTTCTACATCTTTTTAAATAGACACGAACATCATCTTTCACATTTAATAATAATAGTATTATTTTTCTATCTGATCAACTAAATGGATTACCACTGATATTAATAGAATCAATCTGACATATATATTTAGTTATTCAAAGTTCATAGAAACATCATTTTCATGAATAATATGTTATGACTTTGTATTTTCTTTATTTTGGTTAACAAATTAGGATTTAATAGTATGTTACATTATTTTGATTACAAATTTTATAATGCAGTAAAAAAAAATTAATTATACTTAAGGGCAAAAAAATTGTGTGCGCTTTAGGCACCAAATTAGTCCGGACCGGCACTGGATGTACCAACACTTTGTCACGCCTTTCTACATTTTCTACTACAATATCGAAAGAAACACGATCCAAAAAGTTCAAATCCAAGGAATGAGAGCGCCTCATAATAGTATAATTTACACCCTTATAGACCATGTTGAGGACGTGAAATTTATGCAAGTGTTGTAACTAGAGCTTAAAGACTTTTGTAAGAGAGCTAGTCTGGCTCTCGGTTTTCATCACATGGTTATGGGATTTTTTTTTTTTTTTTTGTCAACCATGGTTATGGGATTTTATTTCCATTTAATTTTATTAGAAACTAATACTTTTTTTTCTTTTTGTTAAAATGAAACTACGTTTGTTTCTTGTAAAACGATATAATCTGTAAATAAGTTCATAACTCATAACAATATGAGCAAAAGAAAAATCTAGTATCACAGAGATCATACACGTACAATAATAATTCACTCTGTTTCCTCCAGGAAATTAAAGCAGGAAAATAAACGTGACTGAACAAAAAAACAAAAACAAAAATGGACAACAAAATCATGGCCACGTTTTGTTGATAACATACGTATGCATTAGAAAATTAGCATATTTATGATGACGGAAAAAAAAGAAAGAGAACCAAAAAAAAACTGGACTTAATGATCCAGTAAAGCTCAATTTTTTTGCAATTTTCTTGAAGCACAAGGTACCATGACAAGCGTATTGAGGATGACAAACCCTAATCTGATAAACGGCAAAAATCTCCACAAAGGATCTCCAACACTAGTTAGAGCTGAAGAAAGCAAAATTCGAATTCCCTGGAGATTCTCGACCAAGGAAGTATCCTTCAGAACGTCACAAGCCACTGCTTCTTCTGGCTTGTCTTCAACTACAACAGAACCAAAGGTTAGTTATGACAATAATCTTTGACATTTTCTGAACTGTCTCTGTTTTTTTTTTTTTTTTTGAATCTTAGACCATGAAAACACAGGGGAGAGAACTCAATACGACGACGTATGACGACAAAATGTTAGCCAACTATGTACCTGTCTACGTCATGCTTCAGCTTGGAGTCATAACCAACGACAACGTTCTTGAAAACGCTGAGAAGCTCAAGAAACAGCTTAAGAAACTGAAACAGAGTCAAGTAGATGGAGTAATGGTTGATGTGTGGTGGGGAATAGTGGAATCAAACGGTCCAAAGCAATACCAATGGAGTGCTTACAGAAACTTGTTTGAGATAGTGCAAAGCTGCGGACTGAAACTACAAGCTATAATGTCGTTTCATAGATGCGGAGGCAACATAGGAGACGATGTTAACATCCCGTTACCTAAATGGGTGCTTAAAGTAGGAGACACGAATCCAGACATCTTCTATACGAACAAGAGTGGTAATAGAAACAAAGAGTGTTTGTCTCTCTCTGTAGATAACTTGTCTTTATTCAGAGGAAGAACAGCTGTTGAGGTAATGAAAAACTATTATATTTTAGCAAACCCTAAAAAATAGCTTTCTAATTGTATAACCTTACTCTGTTTGTAGATGTATAGAGACTACATGAAGAGCTTTAGAGAGAACATGGATGATTTTATCAGCTCAGGAGTTATAATAGACATTGAAGTAGGGCTTGGTCCTGCTGGAGAGCTTAGATACCCTTCTTACACTGAGACACAAGGATGGGTGTTCCCTGGAATTGGAGAGTTTCAAGTAAGAATATAAAAAGGGAAACTCTTAATCTTCTTAGGTTTATAACTTTTTGTTGTTATGTTCTTTCAATTTCACAGTGCTATGACAAGTATCTAAGATCAGATTATGAGGAAGAAGTTAGAAGAATTGGACATCCTGAATGGAAGCTTCCGGAAAATGCAGGCCAATACAATGATGTTCCAGAAGCAACCGGGTTTTTCGAGTACTCGAAAGGGACTTACCTTGAGGAACAAGGAAATTTTTTCTTGTCTTGGTACTCAAGAAAGTTACTTCTTCATGGTGATCAGATTCTTGATGAAGCTAATAAAGTGTTTGTTGGATGTAAACTAAAGTTAGCAGCAAAAGTGAGTTTCCATAAGACAAAATTACACTAAAAACATGATAAATATTTATGGTTTTTTGATTTTTTTTGCTAGGTTTCTGGAATCCATTGGTGGTACAAAACTGAGAGTCATGCAGCAGAGCTAACAGCTGGTTATTACAATCTCAAAAACAGAGATGGTTATGCTGCAATTGCGAAAATGATGCGTAGGCATCACGCTATATTGAATTTCACTTGTTTAGAGATGAGGAACACAGAGCAGCCAGAAAAAGCTAAGAGTGGACCTCAGGAACTTGTTCAACAAGTAAGCAAATTGATCATTGTAACCATATGCTACTGAAATTGATTTTGTGAACGTTTGGTTTTTGAAGGTTTTGAGCTGTGGATGGAGAGAAGGGATTGAAGTCGCAGGCGAAAACGCACTTCCAAGATTCGATAGAGATGGATACAACCAGATTATACTAAACGCAAGGCCTAATGGAATTAACCTAGATGGCAAACCGAGGATGTTCGGGTTCACATATCTCCGGTTATCTGATAGACTTCTCAGCGAACCGAACTTCACAACGTTTAAGACGTTCGTAAAACGAATGCATGCAAACCAAGTAAGCAATCAAAAAGCCTTTACTTTGAGAACTGTCTTTACTTCAAGATTCAGTTTTAGCATTTCTTAAGTTGTGTGTTTACTTTCATGGTTTAGGAATATTGTTCAGAGCCTGGAAGGTATAATCATGAGCTGTTTCCATTGGAAAGATCGAAAACCAATGAATCATTGGAGAAATTAATGGAAGAAACAGAAGTAGTTGATCCACTTCCATGGCTGGAGGAGACAGATATGAGTATTAAACCCTTTGAGAGTTTACTGTCTCTCTTGAAAAACACATTCTTGAGGAACAAGTCCTAGGTTATCATTGTTATGTTACATATGTATATGGAAGTAAATAATTCATCCTTATGATGTACATTTAATGCATTAGTTTCGTATAAACGCACAAGTCATTTCTCTATTGTATAGTGTCTCTCCCTTTAATGTATTTGTATTCTCTAGAATTAAAGTTTTCAATTTAAAAAAAAATGCCCGTGACAAGGAACATAAATAGGTGTGTCTGAACACTGAGAGAGAGCACTGGTTATAAGTTGAGGAACCAAAGCAAAGAACAAGATTCCTTTAAAACGTCATTATCACCAATGCATTCAAACCCCACATGCGACAACAGAGCGTGACATAAAGGAGAAAGCTTTCATATTTTTTCAAAATGACACGACTTTCCAAATTACAAAAGAGACTTCGAAATAAGTGAAAACAAATTAAAAAAAGAAAAAAAAAAGATTCTACTATGTTAATAGATATGAAAATATTATTACACAATTAACCATTGGAATATATAGTCAAGGAGAAGGACCCACCTGTGTTCATCCATCACTTATCATGTCTTTGTCACTTAGCAGCTTCGTCTTTAGCCGCAGTGGCAGAAACGTAATAAGCAACACAAAAGAGGGCATGTAGGAAACACAAGATCCCTCCAATGGAGAGATAATGGTGATGTGTGAATCCACAAGAAGATCTTGACTTGTTGTTAGACATCGTCCCAATCACTAAAGCCCCAAATCCAACGGCGAATACGATCCTGTGAGTACCATCCAATCAACACACACACACCATGTGACGTTCATTTCGGGCCAGCAATTATTAATGCCAAGAAAATTGTATTGAGAGTTACTTAATAAACGTACCAAGTGAGGACAAGACAAGCCATGGAGATTTGCTTAGTAGAAGAAGATCTTTGAAACTCGTCTTGAGAGCAAATACAAAGACAGCCTCCAACCAAATTGATGAGGACATGAGCCATTACCAATACCGCGGCTGCACCTAGACCTAGCCTGAACGCGTCTTGGCTTGGCTCTCTGCACTCAAATAGCCACAGCCTCATGTGCTTCACCTATATTCATACATTTGCAACAAGGCCGTTTTTTTAGCATGTTTGTTCGAGTAGGAACTATCATCATCATGATGGAATGGGAATAAATAGTTAGTTTTGAGAGAGGATATATGTATAGAATACCTGATTTTGAGCAACTTCTGCTTGGATTCCGAGGATTGCAGCAGCTATGTCTAAGCCCACGATGACTAAACAAACGAGAATGCCTCCTATCTTCGTCATTTTTAATAACTAGGATACAGTTTTGTTAGAGATGGTTTGAGAAGGTTAAAGTTCAAAATGTGAATCAAGAAGAGGAGATGCTTTCCTCTGAGGGAGAGAATGTTGTCTGATGTGGAAAATGGGAATGGATAGTGGAAAAGTCTAGTGAGTAATTAATTATCTTTTGTGACCAAATGGGTTGATATTTAAAGAGTGATAGGTAAAGCTATGAGTGTGGGGGGGGGGGGGAAAGAGAGAGAAAAGGAGAGAAACTTAAAGAAACAAAAAGTTAGAAAATGAAATAAAAAGATATTTCTTGTTGGTGACCATGACATGCAAACTTTGTTGATAAATATGTAGTTTATGGTCTGTGTTAGTACTACTCATGTATTACCATCTGAATAAAGATATAAACTCTGGAATATACAAAATCATACATAATTTTATCAGATTAATTAGCATACATAACCTGTATAATCAACAAAGACTATATATAAAGCCCTACCATTTAAAATGTTTAATGTGTCTAACTATTCGAGTAGTGGCCGGATATTAAATCATAAATCAGTACACTACCTTGATTTGATTTGATTTTTGAGAAGGCATAGAAGCTAATTTTCGATTTACAATTAATAGGATTGTTTTCTACACAAGTACATATAGCCATTTATCGTTTTAAAATTTAATATTAATGCATGTGTATGCATATTTTTAATGTTTATTGTAATTAGAATCCAGTAGAACTCTCGAAAAAAATTACGAGCACCGAAAGGATATACGTAAAACAATATATAACCAATAAAGTATATGCAGAAGAAACGGGGAATAAGATTAGCTGGGATATGCATGTGGCACTTTGGCACCGAAGCCAATAAAGCTTCTCTTTGTCCATATGGGATGACGAATTTTCTTTAGATAATAACTTATTGATTTTGTAATTAACATTCCACGTTACTGATAACATAATATTTGTTGTTATAATTTTTTTTTTTTGATAACCCAGTATCCGACCACAAAGCGTGATCGACTAGCCCACCGGGCCTAAGCCCATGCCATGACAGGATTTTTAAGCGTCCACTTAAGGGTCCCTGGTTACGCTAAGTGGTCTGGAGCGCCACACCAACTCCGCATGTAAATTATGTGGTGGCCGGGGTTCGAAGTCGGGTGGCGGACACCTCAGCCGAGGTTCCTTTACCACCAGGCTACGAAGCCCGGTTATAATTGATTTGGTTACGTTGTGTAAAATGATTGGATTCTTTGTGTTGGGAAGGAAGAAAAGTAGGGCATAATACAACCCAACCAAGCGTGGGCAGTGTCTTCACTTCTCTGATAAAGAATCAAATTTCTCTTCTTTAGATGTATGGCAGAGTGGGTTAGGAAATTTTATAGAAGTATAGTATAAATGTTTTATACTATTTTGTAAGGAAAACATAAAACATAATTGGACGTGCTGAAAGTGAAACTCACAAAATCAACTCTACATAAAATGTCTAGAGAAAGTAAAGATGTGGGGGCGAACATGCATACAAAAACTATTGCAACACATACAAATACTAGCTAACAAACTGGTAAGTGGTAAAGCAAAGGAGTGAAGTGTATTAACTGTTTAGCTGGGTCAAACTGAGTTTGGAAAATGGTACGTAACACCAAGAAGTTATGGTCTGATAATTGGTGCTTAGAGTTAGATGTGTTTTGTGTAATTATTCTCCTATGGTATTGGGCTTGGGCCCTTGAGAGGGAAATTTCAGAAAACCTAACATGCATGTTATCTTGTGCATGAGGTACTGGATGACAACACTCATCCTAGCAAAAGGTCTATCATCGGATTGACGGCACCAACAGACTCTCAACGACATGCACTCTTCAATCTTCATCACTCAACGGTTATTCAGTGTTATTTTTATACATATAATAATAGATTCAATCTTCTTAGAGGTTTAAAATCTTGTGTAGACAGTCGTTTCTTTAAAGATCATGAGTTGTAAGATGAAAATTTTACTACCAAAAACCTACTTTTCGGGATGCATTTAGAATAAAGCATTTTATATAATCTTCTAAAATCCTAAGCTATATATAAGATATGTTATATAACACACAAATAAAGATAATGTATAGATGATTACAAATCACACTCACACAAGCAACCAATCAAGGCTCATTACTTTTCTGGGACATGAATCAATATACATAACTCAAATAAATTTTGCACAATGTATACATGAATATGGGCCAGAAAATAGAGATCTCAAAATTAAAATTCAAAAGGAGAATTAACAAACAAATGGTTAACAACATTGACAAGACGTGAGCCCACGATAACAATTGAAATGCCATGAACAAAAACAAAGAAAGTGTTGAGTAAATAAAGGAATCATCAAGCCCATTTAGCCAATAAAGACATGAGGCCAGCACCCAGAAGAAGAGCAATATGGGCCATAATTTGAAGCCCAGTATTGGATTGCATCTTGGGGTGCATGAAGTCTGCTGCGAGAAGATCTACTAGAGACATGTAGATGAGAATACCTGCGGATGCAGCGTTCAGTACTCCTTGAACAATCAGAGCCGTTGGAGAAGACTCATCGTACGTATTAGCTATTCCCATTCCCACAGCAATACCTATAGGAGTCGTCAACGCGAAGAACGCCGACATCAATGTTACTGACAAACACTTGAATTTGCCCTATAAAAACAAATCGTGTGTGACCATCAATAACGCAACTCTTTAAAATTATATAAGTAGACACATAAATGTCTCATCACATTCATATCATATACGGACAGAGTTATATATATATCGATCAAATAAATAAATGAGAAAAAAAAACCTGAGCA
Organism: Eruca vesicaria subsp. sativa; assembly: GCA_932364175.1. Lineage (NCBI taxonomy): Eukaryota > Viridiplantae > Streptophyta > Magnoliopsida > Brassicales > Brassicaceae > Eruca > Eruca vesicaria. Next base: position 480,927 of record CAKOAT010497376.1, read on the forward strand.
ATACAACCACCAAGGCCAAGACCTTCGAAGCACTGATGAAACATTAAGGCAATGAAGAGAGCTTTCGCAGCTTCTGGACTCTGTGAAGCTCCAAGTGATATTCCTATTACCACTGAATGTACTATTATTCCCAACTCCAGTACCTACATTTTTTTGTAGAACAAAAATAACGCATAAGAATATCATTTATGAGATAAATATCAAATTTTACATTACATGTTACTTTATAAGATTTGGATTAAAAATTATAGTAGTTTAGAATTTTCGATTCATTCCAAACAATGGACCTTAACATTTTTTTTAAACCCTGTAAATATGATATGCTAAAAGCTATATATACGTATATAACATTATAGCTGAAAACTTTTTCTTTGACACCATGGAAAAAAAATCTGAAAAAACCCTGAAAAGTCACTTATCAAGAAAAAAAAAACCCTGAAAAGTTTTTATTTGGAATTTTCGGCAGTCAGCAACATGTGATGGTTTTTCTAGAGAATCAAACCTAACATGGTTCCGAATCTAAATAATTTTCGTTGACAACAAATAAGCTAGCAGAAATGCATGAATGTGTAGATTATGTTTTTTAAATTATCCTGAAAAAAAAAAAACACTTCAAGTTGAAAAATATACATCGATGCATGCATTAAAAATTTCTTGGAAATTAAGAAACAATTTGGTTTACGATAGGCGTTTCCATGTATAATTATGTTCGATTCAGAGATTCATAATTCTAGTAGAAAAAGAAATTTAAACAAGAAAACACAAACTCTATGATTGTCAAACGTGGAGCTAAACAAACCTGTGCAATAACTCTTGTCCTGAGCATCTGAACCTTGTCGGAATCAGCAGATGCCTCACCGGTTTCTCCATCAATGATCGTTTTCGACGCTTTGCAATGCGACTTATTGAAACTTGAAGTGGCAAAAGTATCAACGGACAACGTCAAGATCGCTGCCACCATCGCAATAAATCCGGTGAACGGAAACTCCCATGCCTCCGACGTGAGGCACGGTGAGTTAAGCATCGTGTAAGCCTCAGGCAAGACGTGCATGAACCCGGTAGCAAGGATAACTCCCGCAGCAAAAGCTTTCGTGATGAAGAAGAAAGACGTCTCTGGACGCAAAGAAGGGAAGACTTTGCCTAAGAGAGGAAAGAGAACTCCGATTACACCGGCGATTAAAACGGCAGGAATGGCTGCGATTTTGTATTTCCGAGCTCCGGCTTTGTTTTCATGGTCGTGGTCGTGTGAACACTCGCATTGTGGTTTCCCATGTGAATGGCCCTCATGTTGGGCTTCAGCGATGGCGATGAGGAGGAGGGAGATGGAGATGAAGAAGAGTGAGAGTTTCACGTTCTTCATCATGATAATTTAGGGTTTCTGAGCAAATGTTTTTGATGATGGAAAGGAGAAATAAAACTTTATTGGAAATGGAAGTATCTGTTGTGTATATATACGTATATATTAATATATCATATAAATTCGTGCAAATATTTTTGATCATTCATTACCTAGATATGAGCTCATGATTGTGAAACTAAACAAAAAATATAAAAAAAAAATCATTTGTAATTTAGTTTAGATAAATCAACAAAAAATTATTTTAATTTATTTTTCAACTTAAAAAATATTTTTTTGTAGCATAAAATTAAGCCCGATTTAAGTAAGAAGAAGAACAACAATATCTTTCACTTTATAGAAAGGAAAGAATAATTAGTTTTGTGGAATAGAACCAAGCTATATCTTATACTTCTCATAAGCTTAACACATGCCAAATTTCAATTATCAAAGCTGTCACAGTTCACTTATTTCCGCACAAACTGTTCTTTGTTAACTAATCTGAAATTGGTATCAAAGTTATTGTTATCTGAATTATATTAAATTTCTTTTTCTTTGTTAAAGAAACTGAATTATACTTTCATTATATAAAACAACTATTCAGTTCTGCTATATTGTAAAAGTGGTGATTTTATGTTTGTATCATGATATTGCCTATCAACTTTTATTTTTTCTTGGTTGAAGTCTTAAAGATACTGATTACGGTTATATGTTTGAAAAATAGTAAAATCACTGTTCTCAAATCCAATGTCTAGGCAAGGCAGCCTTCGTTTAACCTAGTCAATTTTTAACACTGGTAAAAGCCAGATTCTTCATTAGTTCAGAAAACGATGGATTATGTATTAGTAAAATACATTTTTAAATCCCGGCGTAAAATAAAACCAGTTTTCAGATGTTATCTAACATCTTTATAGTCTACAACTAGTTTGGTTGTCAATAATCATCTATTTTAATCAAGGATCATAACATTTCGGAACCCACCACTACACGTGTATCTAAAAGCTTCAATGTATTTGTTGATTGCGCAGAAGATTCGCACCCTATATTTTCAAATTTATGGTAAGCTAACTTTTCATAAAATGTTATTGTGGAACTCAAGAGTATTTTTTTCCAGAATAGTAGTTTTTCCTTGTGGAACTCACACTAGAATGAAAATTTGTAGATTGCATTATATGTGGTATTGATTTCCTTATCAACTTAGTATACATCATTTTATGTTCTAAAATGATTGAATGAAAAAAGAGTGCATCGTAAACGTAGTCGAGAGCGACTATTATGGAAGGAAAGAAGAGCAAATACATTGGATTTCTTATTAAATTAGACTCGTTCAGACACGTCGTCACGAGTTAGCTTGGTCTCCGAAACTACTTTTAACAATTAAAAATAGAAAGATGAGTAAAGATCTAAGATAAAGAATATTATTCCTTTTTCCTTTTTTAAAAGAATGGCGAAAGAATGTCGACATAAAATGTACATAGCATACAAGTTGACTCCTTTCTTAGCTCACAAATAATGGTAATGAAGCTTAGGGTATCAAGTCAACCTCTAATAATGTCGATAGCATGGCTCATTTTCGTTTCCATATGCATATTTTTTCTTTTGATACTTATAATAATCAAAATTTTCTTTCATCCAACTGTCTTAACGCGATTATATACACATCATCCTTCTGGATACAGATTATCTAATAATTTTTCGTTTAATAGAATAAAATTTTGTCAATGAAACATATTAATTTATATAATCTTATTGATTAGTCTATAATCTTATTCAAACATAGCTGACATATAATATGCCAAATTACAGTTCTTAATTATATATTTAAAATATTGATTTCAAAATATATCCTTTTAAAGACAGAATAATATTTTAGTTTTACTTATAACTTGATTTTTGGTATATATATTAATTTGTTAAATGTTACTTAACAAAAACTTAACCTGTTTCTGATTGACCATTTTCTGCAATTAGATATATTTAATATTTTATTGCCACTAAATGTTTGATATTCACAATACTTATCCTAGTGTTATACAAGGCTTAATAAACATAATTATTTCACGGATATCACAATCTACGTTTAAGGACTTAAAAGTTGTTAAAATGGATATATTTTTATACTGAAGACTAAGATGGAGATCAGCCTAAGTTCCCCAAAAGATAAACACGAAATATTGTTTTTATTGCATCATTTGTAAACTGAGAAGTTTGGAAATAAATTCAGAAACAGAGACGCCAATAGGCATCATAGGAGAAAGAAAGAGCTCCACATACTGGATCCTCGTAAGCAGAAACAGAGGTAAGCACACCAGGAGTGTTGAAGTAGAGTAACAGTTTGCTGACAAAGTTCTCCCAAATCTGAATCTTCAGAAACCATAAGTTCCGTCAGCCAAGATGTTCACTCCTGACCCTAGTTGCAATCTGATCAGCCACTTTGATGTTTTTTGCCGACATGTTCCAAATTTCATAGTTAAAAAACTTAAAGTACAGACTGAGAATATAGTGGAAAAAGGACCGAGATATGAAAAGCAAGACTGTTGCAGGAGAGCCTTTATTGTAATCTGAGAAGTTCCAAATTAAACCCAAAAAAAAAACAAAAAAAAATGACATATGTACAATATGTAGTAATTTATACCAAAAAAAAATCCAATACTACCCTAATATGGTAACTCATCAACTTATTTACACACAAACATATCAGAACTGGTTTTAGCCATCTATTAATCGTTTTCCAAAAAAGCCATCTATTAATCAAGAAATTAAAGAAAAATTAAGTTTAAGTGATGCCAAAGACAAGCTAAACCGCGAATCTCTATTTTCTACTGATTGCCTTTCTGCAAAGCAGTGTCATGTGTGTTTACACACTTAAAAACTGAGATTAATAGTCAGTAGGGTATCATTTATGATCTATCTCGTGCGTTGGTATCTAATCTGTGTGGCTCTCCTCTAAAATACTCCTACTATACTAGTCTCTTTTCTTTTCACAAGAACACATATAAAGCGAGGAGTATTCGTTTGAGTTATTTTAAACTCGTCATTATGAGAATCAACTTTCTCAGACTTGAAAACACTAAAAGAATAATAAAAAAACAGACTTGGACCAACTCGTATTTCAATTTAAAGATGAAGATAATGGTGGTCAATTTATGGCAGCACGAATCGTTGACTTTTCTTGTTTTTTTTTTAACTGAAAAAGATTAAACCCGGGTCTATTAAAGACACAGACCTAACCCCCGGGTGGAGGTACAGCCCACGGATAGACCCTCTCCTGGACATTCAAATGGATTGAAAGCAATAATCCATATCTGTGTGGCCAGTGGGGTTTGAACCCGGGTTCGCCTTATTGGGTTTATTCCCTCAAGCGCCACTAGGCTACCGCCACTGGTTACACACCATTGCACACATTATCATAACGCTTTGCCGTTATACAAAAGATTAAAAAAAAGATGAAATACAAGATACACAAGTTAACAAGTATCGAAAGAGAAATCATGCGTATACAAAAAATCAACAAAAGGATGATACAACTTACCAAAGACAAGCACGCACGTTTGATTTTTTAAAACACACACACACACATCACACTCTCTCCCTTTCTAAACATTTGATATTATCTGGTAAATAGATGCATATTACTGAGAGAGAGAGGGTGATAGAGTGAGAGGCTAAGCGAGTTTAGTAGTAGTGGTCATGAGTACAATGATCTTACTTGATGTCTTTTGCATCAGTCTTGACACTTTTCTCTTTCTCTTTCTCAACATCTTCTTCCTCGTCATAGTATTGTTCATCTTCATCCTCATCACTGCCCATGTCATGGTCGAAATATTCTTCATAGAATTGATCGTCTGTGTCATCATCCTCACCGTTCTCCAGCTTGTTTCTCGGAATTTGTCTGATTAGCCTCTCTTGGATACGGTCTCTGATTGCAGTTCCCTATTAACATTTTAGGCATTTGTTATATTTTGACCAAAGCGTACACAGAACAGAACATAAGTATTAGCTTATAAACGTATGTGTTGTTAGTTGATAGTGTCTTCACAATTCTACTTACCATCTTATGGCAACCTTCTTCAAATATTTCAAGAAATCCAGCGACCCATCGGTCTGCATTCTCTACCCATTCGTTGCGCAGCATTTTCACGGTTTGTATCTGGAAAATCCGGGTTTAGACATTAACAAAAGGAGTAAAAGAGGCAACTGAAAAATTATAAGAATGAAACATTAAGATGTAATATCATATGCATGAAGGTAGTCATCATCTAGCTAAGGCATAAACTGCATGGAGGTTTCAAGCACAGCGGAAACAAGTGATAAAGGCTGCTACTATAGGGATGGAAATATTTAACAACTTGATATAGCCTGGCACCACTACTACATATCAAAGAAGCAGCTCCTTTTGGTATTCGAAATTGAAACACGAAAGGATTAACACGCATCACTTAATGCACAACAAGAAGACGCAAAGCAGAAGAAAGAGATAAGAATGTTCTTTGACTAGAGGCTGAAAATACCAAAAGAAGTGAACGAGATTCAAGTTATGAGAAGTTGGACTGCAAAGGTAACACAGTAAGGTGTTTAAACAGTGGCGAATAGTCATAGGGTACAAGTTCAAGAGGAGAGGTAAACACAGACAAAACCTAAAAAAAACCTTGCAGCTTATGATGAACAACTTGCTTAGCAGAATGCAACACAGTTAAAATGATAAACTTATGATGATCAATTAAGCAAAAAGAAGTAGAAGAAGTAGTAGGACATGCCTTTTCTCCAACTTTTTCTTGTTGTTCTTTGACTCTCTCGTGGAGTTTCTTTAGCCTCATATTAACTCTAAGTCTCTTTTCCTGTTGCAAATCGATAAACCCAAAGTTGATTCCTCCAAACGAGAAAAAAAAATATGAAGAGATAGCAAGAAAATGAAGACATGCCTTGACAAAGCTAACACCAAGATCTTCCCTTGAATATCCTCTATCAAGGTTACGCATGACATACTGGTTGTAATCTTTGACTATTCTCATGATAATGTCGGAGGTTGAAATTCCTTCGGTTCGCATTGTTTCCTTAAACCTCCCAACTTTCTTAACCTGCATCAAAAATGGTCAGTTAAACCAGAAATACAAAAATGTCAAGCGTGATGAAAATCATCCCTCCGACTCACAAATTCATAGACATCTTTTCCAGCTCCGCTGGTGTCTGCATACCTGTGGATCATATTAGATTCAAAGAAGGTTACTTTATTATTCGTATCTTTAGATTCACAGATTAACACAACTAACAAGAAGGTAGTAAGAACAATCATACTTAAAAAAATGTCCACCATTTCACAGAAACTAGATAAAGAGTTAACACAAAAAAAAAATGTTCTTACGGAAGGGAATCATGAGCAACATAGTCAATCCGGTGCTTATCAAGAAACTCTTGGTTGATCACCCATGGTGCATCCGGAATGACTTCATCCACCCACCTGTACAGTAAACACAAACTTGTCCTATAAAAACTCCATTCCTTACCAAATCAATAACTTCTACTGTAAACAACACATATATAGAAAAAGGAAATTACTTGCAATGACGAAGAGATTCATAACGCTCTTCAGCAGTCATGACAGTCCTTCCCTTGTACTTATGTGTAGTCTCATCGTTGCAACATCCAACAAGAAGGTAAGTGTTCGGAAACCTAAACGAAGAACACCAAAAACCATTCCCTCTAAATACCTCCTTACTCCTCAAAATTACAAAATCAAAACTAAATCACAAGAAATCAAATCATTACACCACAATGCTTTGCAAATCATTACACCACAATGCTTTGCAAATCATCATCACAAAAAAAGTTTGGCAGTTATATAAAATCCAACACACACACAGCGATCAAATCAATCACCGAGACTTATCTAATCAAATAGTATCAGAGACAAACCACAGTGTCAAGGATGCAAATTAAAAGTCAAAGCTATCTACGGAGAATAATACTAACGATTTCTTGGCTTGTTCGAGAGATCGAGCGTGGCCAAAGTGGAAGAGATCGTAGATCCCATCGGCGTAGACGCGGACGGGACGATCTGTCGGAGGAGGAGCCTGGATTTGTGTAGAGCCGGAGACTGCGACGGCGGTGGGATCGCCGGTGACGTTGCTCATATTCTCCGATCGAATGGGTCGAAATCACCAGCCCCGCCTTGTATGAAACAGAAAAGTAGAATAACTAAAAATATCTTTCTATCTTAACATTATTTGATTGATTTTACATATTTAGTTATTGTTTTTGTAATTTAATTTTATTCGACCAAGTACAATGTTCTGTATGTTATAATATCGTTAAGTACAATGTTTAGCGGAACAATAATCTCTTAAAAAAAATGGAAATATGATTCGACTCAAGTTATTTTTTTTTTTCTTGAATTTGAGGATTTAGTTGACTTCCTTTTGTCTCTTCAATTGTTATTTCAGATAGACGAATAAGTCGGTAGTGTATATTACTCTCTCTTGGGCGTGGCAAGCACAAGTAAGTCATTGAAAAAGTCCAAATTGCCTGTTGTCTATACATGACCCTCAACTCAAGGTCAACCAAGGTTGTCTATAACTTTGAAATGGTCACTACAAAGAAAGAAAATATGAAGAATACTTTTCTATCTATATGTTTTACGTTCAGAGTAACAGTTACCTCAGAGCCATTTCCAGAATATGAATGTCACTCTTTTTCTGTACAAAAAGGCATACCAATTTGTTTTTAACTTGTGAAAAAAAGGACTCTTGAGCTTGTTCTGTTAGTGGGACAAACGGTGATCACTCGGATGGCTCGGACCAGAGCCCTGAAACTGTGAAGAAGACTCCATTGTCTGCCCAATCAAAACATAATAAGAAAGTAAGCAACTCTTAGACACGGGGTGATCACGTTCCTCTACTGTAAATAGTCTTAGTTCAATCGTGAATCAAATAAATAAAAACGTGTTTGGGGTAAATGTGCTATCTTCACTTCTTGTCTATTCTGGTTTTTAATAACATATATCTTTTTAACAAGAGTACGGGTACATACCATGTCGTGCAGAGTTCCTTCCATGTGGTAGCAGCCACGGATAGCGCTTCCCCTGAAACTTGTCTGTCCCTGGAATTTAGACAATCCCAAAACGACAAACATCATTCCTTTTTACGCCAATTTGACTGTGGATGAAGAGAAAGGGTGGAAAGTATATAAAACATCAACTCACAGCTCCTTGGATGCTTGGTTGCGTCTCATATTGATTCATCCGTCCATTAATTGAATGCAAGTTACCCTACGCATAATACGAATATCAGCGCCCACCTTCATTTTTAGCTAAAAGCTTCCAATTTCAAGCGGTTAGATTATGACCAGAGATATAGATTCACACGCAAGGTTATATAAGAAACAGCTCGGAAACTAAAAGAGAGATAGATAAAGCATTGCACCATTGCTTGTATGGTTGCCGGATGTCCGTAGTAACCATCCTGCACGGAAGAAACCGATGAGAACTGCAAGAAAATACATACTTTTCAGTATAAAAAACAACAAGAAGTGATAACGTTACGAATGTGCAGTTAAACCTACTCCAATAGGCTGCTGACTCGAATAATAGATCCCAAGAGGTGCTGCACGGGAGCCTAGTTCCGTTGCTTCCATATTTGCTGTTGCTTGAGGAATGTAACAGTTCTCAAAGGTAGGAGCTCTGGAGCTAACTTGTTCCTGCACATCATAAGAGCCGAAATGTAAATCTGATTGTATAAGGATGCATCCAGGAACTAAGCACAAATCAGAAAAACTTACAGTTTCTTGGCGGAGTTCTTCTGACCTGTTTGTTGCATCCTCTGGCCCAAAGTATGCCTTTTAACAACAAGACAATCCATCAGATCCTTCTGCTAGGGCTAGCAAACTACAAATAATCTCATAAGATTGAACATCAATCTAAAAGTCACCTTTCTTTTCTTCTGAGTTTTCTTTTTCCTTGACAGTTTTGATACACAGCCCAACATATCTTCATTCTCTAAGCCAATAGACTCACTTGTCATTAACTTGTCAGGCCATGAAGGAAACTTGGGAGAATTATTCACACTAACACACTTCTTCAAGTTTTTTTCCAGAAACTGTAAAGCAGTCTTGTAGGCTTCATCTGATAAAGATGCAACTTCTCCAAGCTTGACAAAGCGCTTACAAAGATAATCAAAACGTGCCATCCGGTTCTGTGCAGCGGCACATTTTTCATGTTTTTCTTCTCTGTTGTTACAGTTCTTTGACCAACGCTTCAATATATACTGAGATGGAATTCTGGAAGCATCAGAGTTTTGAAGTACGAGTATCGCATGTTTGCAGAGGAATCCCTGGTACTCGAATAAATAACAAGAGCAACAAATATCCAACAACTCTTTGTTCACAGCAACGAAGAAGTTTTGGCGTTTCTCAAAATCTTCAACGCAAAATATAGCTGTTGTCTCATCTTCTCTTTCTTTCTGAAGCTGACAAGAAACTACTCCCAATACCTCAGCTTGGAACTTCTTAAAAGCAGCGTCTGTGTAGATTAAGGAAAGTTGTTTCTCAAATTCCAAAGAAGATCTCAGTGTAGGCTGTTTGCTCAGAGAATCAAGATCATCCTTTGCTTCCACATCACAACGATACTGGAGAAATTTCATGTACAGTTCAAAGAAGTCATTAAATGTAGCCTCTGAGTTCATATACTTGTCGAAATGAGAGACGATACTTCCAGATCTTTCAGGTCCAGACAATCCAGCGAAACTAATTCCATGAAAATAATGTGGCACCCACTTTTTCCGATCTCTAAACAACGAGTGAAGCCACTCATTCTCGTTAAGTTCAAACTTACCAATCATCTCTGACCAACTCGTTTCGAATTGCTCATCTGTCCAAGATCCGTGCACACAGTTTCTAAAACATTCCACAAAACTATCATCTTGACTCACAAAAGGATTCACCATCTCAGGAACTTTACTCATCACATTCCACAAACAGAAACAATGACGAGAAGTTGAAAACACATCAGCAACAACGTCGCTTAAAACCTTATCATGATCTGTTATCATCACTCCAGGAGCTTGACCTCCCACTGCTTTAAGCCACGTCCGAAACAGCCACGAATATGTTGACTCACTCTCTTCTCCAATCAAAGCACATCCAAGCAACACATAACGACGGTGATGGTTAACACCGACGAAAGGAGCAAACGGGATTCTGTATCTGCCTCTAACGTAAAACGTATCGAAGAGAACAACGTCAGAGAAACTACAATAGTCGTGCTTGGCCTTCACATCAAGCCAAAACACATTTCTAATACGTTTCTCACGGTCAAAATCCACCGCGTAGAAAAAACCAGGCTGCTTATCCTGCATGTCCACGAAATGCTCGAGGATTAGTTTGAAGTCATTCTCTTCTAATGCCAATTGAAGACCTTTCTTTTGATATGCTGACGCACCAGAAGTCTTGTTCTTCCCCCTTACGCTGGCGTAAAAATCATCCGGAGAGATCTCATGGTTATGTTCTTTTACGAAACTGTATATAACCCATTTCTCGTCTTCTTTCCTCTTCATGTGCAGACCAGCTTTGCAACCCGTCTTTGGACATGAACGCGGGTTTATAGCCGCGCTTGACTCGCGCTTGGTTCCGAATCTTGAACACGCTATTTTGACATCGATGAACTTCCCTGATCTCTTTGAACGACGGCTAGCTTTTATTGTGATGCCAAACCCCACTGATCGAGCATATTCCCTGTAGAAATAGTACGCAGCCTCCTTGGACTCAAACTCCATCCCGTTCCTTGGCTCGCCAAGAGCTGCAAGATGCTCTAACGTGCTGCTAGCAAAGTTTCCACTTGTACTTGCCTCACAGCACTCATCAACATTGGCACCACTTCTTGACAGAAGATCTATTGCGACACCTTCAACATCCATCTCATCCAAAACTAGCAGGACCATCAACACCTAGATGTGATCTATTTTATTCCAGCTCTATTCATGTGAAGGAAAGTCATAAACATGGAGCCTATTGACAATTATCAGTTCCAGGAGACACCATGATCGACTCAACAGCTGTCAAGCAGATGGGATTGAACAGAAACAACTGTTTAGACCAGGTTCCACAATCCAAACCAAAGCTGATGACTAGACCACACACGCAGAAATTTAGAGATTTGCTAATTTTCAGACAGGACACTATGAGTTACTACACAACACGAACATGGATAATCCGACAAAGCAAAAAACAGAAGAGCTGTTTTGTTTCAAAAAAAAACAACACAAGCGGTCCAGGATCGAACACACCTGATTTCAGTTCAACTTCCTCCAGCGGAAGTGGGAGATTCAAAACGAGGTCGAGCGTTGAAAGAGACGCTGCCGGTAAAGTTGTGAAGCGAGCACCGGAGATAATTTTTGTTCTGAATGTCCGGGTTGATAGTTTCAGGTCAATTACAAAATCGCCCCTTTTAGTTTCTATTTATTTAGAGATAAGTTTTAATACATACATTTATATAAATCTATAAAGACACCCAATTTGGAAAAATAATCGAAACTCTCCTGTTTTTTTGTTTGTCTGGAAGATCACAAATGATATAATCTCTACTATACCGGCGATCATATGGCCGGAGAATCATCATCACCGCCGTTTGTGACGGGAGAGAGAGTGGTGGTGGCAGTCGTGGTTTCACGTGTAATCTTGTCTCTCCCTCTATCTCTGATCTCTCATGGCTTCTCCCTCTTCCTCCTCTGCCTCTCCGCTCTCCTCATCGAGCTACGCGCAGAGAGTTCTCCCTTTCTTCTCTCTCGTTTCACCGCCAGGTAAAAATCTATTTGAAAAGCACGAAACTTTACGAGGTTAGAAGCATGAAACTCTATGAGATTCAAGATCTTCTTGTTTTGGAACAAAAAAAAGTTTGCGTTTTGTTACGTTTTCTTCTTTTAATTAATGGTTTATTTATTGCAGGAGAGGTGCATCTTCAGGGATACTGCTTGGAGCTGTAACACTTCCAGCTGTTATGATGTCTAAGTTGGTTCAGCTTACAAGAGCTATCTCACTCCATCAAGCTGAACACGATGGTCCGTAGTTTTCTCAGACAACTCTTTAAGATTATGTCTGTGTTGACATTGGATGTTTCAGCTGAAGTTTAGTCCTTATTTCTCACATCAAAATTAAGATGCTTTGATCTCTGTTGTGTAGAGCTTGCGCATGTGACGATGCAGTATTGGCCAGCATCGGCTAGCTGCTGCGCGATTCTTATATATCTCTCAGTGGTTATGTCTCAAGCGAAGAAAGATGAATCTTCTTCCTCATCCGTTTGGCTTGCAAGGGTTAGCTTAACTGGCACAGTTTTGTATGGAGCCTCATGCTTTGTTTCACTTTCCATGATATCACACACTGGTAAGTACGATCCACTTTAAAGTTCTATTTTGCTGTTATTAATTTTTTGTCTTGCTTGGATTTCACTTGATGACCTCTGTTTGTTTGTTCTTTATCTCAACAGGCTTGAACACATCATTAAAAATGCTATGGATGTTATTTCACGGCCTTGCAGCTGTGAAGTTAATTCGGCATTTGCTTTGCACCTTCCCTTCTTGTGCTTCAATTGGTAACTGCAGTGTCTTTTCTATTCATGGACTTGTGTTAAGTAGTAGTTTTTATGGTGTCCTTTCAGCTAATAGATATTTTCGCTCTGCGTTAGCAATAATAAACTTCTTTTTTTTTTGGTCTCTATGGATCTCTGGATTTGATCAAAAAGTGTCTCTTTTGGCTCAATGTATCTCTGCTCAGTTATTTTAACAATTGCCACACTTATAGGGGAAGCGCTTCTTGTGACCAGTGGTCTTGTTCTCTATTTTGGCGACTTTCTAGCATGCACTATTGCAAAGGTTACAATCATTTTGTTTTCTTTCATTGGTTGCATGCTCACAAGTCAACATAATGATTTGTGATTTTTGTTTTTCTGTTGTTACTTTGGTTTGCTACAGATTTGCGAGAAATTAATACCTGTGGATCTTATCTCAATAAGCTATGGAATAAGGAGAACTGAAACCGGCATAATCGTCCAGGTATGATAATATTAACAATACATAGAAATTAAAGGCTTAACCTGTACTGTGTGGCTGAATAGCAACTTACTTTGCTCCTTCTCAGGGGCTACTGCTGGGCCTTCTACTTTTCCCAGTGGTGTTTAAATTCGCTCTGCATATATATGAAAGCTCGTTGACTAAGAGAGACGGTCGACCAAGAAACTGCACTGATACTGCAAAATCTGTCTTATTCTTTGTTTCACTTCTATCTTTTATGGTTGTGGCTGTTCCTTCTTGGATGCAGTTTGTACACGATTTTCACCAGCATCCCTTCTTATGGTACTTAAAATATCTGCTATCATTTACTTAACTGTTACTAAGATTGTATCCAGCTTTCATACTCCTCCATCGCAGGGTGCTTGCATTTGTCTTTTCTGAACCTCTGAAGAGACTTTCATTGTGTATCTACTGGGTTATGTTGATTGTTGTGTCTGTCTCACGGTTTTATAACATCTCAAGAGGTAGCAAGGTTGAGAGAATTTTGCTCCGCAAGTACTACCATCTGATGGCTGTTTTAATGTTTTTGCCAGCTCTTGTCTTACAGGTAACGTTTCTACTTTAACTATTCAGAAATACATTATGTGTTAGTCCTGCTCCTCTATTAGCTTCTTATTAATCTCCTTCTCCATTCATTTAGCCTAAGTTTCTCGATCTAGCATTTGGTGCAGCATTGGCGGTTTTCATTGCATTGGAGATCATTCGAGTAAGTCTCCTTGTCTGTCACATAACTTACCTTGTCGGTTTCATCGCTTTCAATGGGCTTATGTGCAAGATACTCAATTTGTAAAACCAGATCTGGAGAATTAAGCCGCTGGGAGAGCCTTTACATCACTTCATGAATGCTTTCACAGACCATCGTGATTCAGAGCTTCTGATTGTCAGGTGTGCTTAAAACTCTTTTGACCAGGGATGAAAAGAACTCCATTGAATTATCACCTCTTTTTTTAATCACTGGTTTATGTATGTGTCCTATTTGTAGCCACTTCTCACTCTTGCTTGGGTGTGCTCTACCAATATGGATGTCTTCTGGGTTTAATGACCGAGCTTTATCTCCATTTGCTGGAATACTCAGCCTCGGGATTGGAGATACTATGGTAAGTTCCTTGCTCAGAGATGCTAACTTCAAGAAACCTCATTCTCTTCCAATGTAATGTACTATATAATTGCTTTAAACAGGCATCGATGGTTGGTCACAAATATGGGGTGTTAAGATGGAGCAAGACAGGAAGTGAGCATCTTTTGCATTCTTTTTTCAACTAATATTTTGCGTAATTAATGTTTTTTTATTTTTTGGAACAGAGAAAACGGTAGAAGGAACAGCAGCCGGAATAACATCGATGATGGCAGTGTGCTATGTATTGGTTCCAGTGTTAGCATCAATGGGTTATATATTAAGCCAGGGATGGTGGTCGCTTCTTGTTGCGGTTACTGCCACCGGGATGTTGGAAGCTTACACGGCGCAGCTAGACAATGCCTTTATACCTCTTGTCTTCTACTCTCTCCTCTGCTTGTAGAGTACGTTAAGTCTTTTAGTATTTTTTTTTCTCTCTTAACTTCATGTACATAACAAAGTAAATGTTAGCTACTAACCACACGTGCCTCTATTCCCATAACGAACACCTAATGATACCTCAAACTGTTGAGAATAATAATAGTGTGTGATGTTTAAGTTTAATACGAATTCTTTTGGAGCTTCACAGAAGAAACATTATGTAACTTTTCATCGCGTTGTAATGCAAAGAAGTTTATATAATAAGCTCATTTAAATCTTTTGACTAATGATGTTTTTGGGAATTGTATTATAAATACTTTTTCTCTTTTGTGACTTTTTCAGTTTTGTTTTCATAAATATAAAAGTCATGGAAAGCATTGGCTACATTTCTTTGAACTTTGACCTGATGTGGAAGTTTCGATAGCCGCCAGTTTGGCTAACTTGACCAACTTTGAATTTTAAATTCTTCCTCAGTTTCATACATATATAAAGTGTTACAGTTTACATGATTCATTTCAGATTATTGAAAATGGCGACTTTGACGAGAATTTAGTTAGTTATTCATGTTCACGGAGCTTTGTATTTTAACCAAAAACCCCCCATGCTTTGGTCAATGGGAGTATTAACATCTTTACAGTTAATGATCTATCAGTTACCATTACAATACGGTGCCGATTCATTTCCTATGCACACAACTTGGAAATGAAAAAAATACACTGTCAGATAAACGTCATGTGGATTGTGAACCCATTAGAACAAAGTCACAAACTGATGATATACTAAAGGAAGAAGTGAAAATGTCTCTATTAAGGGGGGAAATAAATAGAAGAATAAAAGCTGAGGGGTCAAAATCCAAAAGAAAGAAATAAAATAAAAGAGTTTTCGCGGTGAAGAAGGACGGTTTGGTCGGTCGGTGGCTCATTGGTGTTGTGGGCCTTCCTTTTATTCCATCAGCCAGCCAAACCCACCTCCTCTCTTTTTGTTTTTCTTCTACTCTTGCCAATTTACAAATCCCTCCTTTCTTTATTTCTTTCTTAAAAATTTCCATTCATCTTTTCAAAAAATTTCCTAGCATATATATTACTAATATTAATCATAAAATATTATATACATATGTATAATGTAATTAAATAAAATCTATATACCAACTTTAATAAAAATTAATGAAATAGTTTTAGTGAGTTAAGAAATAATTAAATAAAATTCTTAAAAGGTATAAACACAGATCTTTTAAATTAAAATTATTAACCATAAAAGATTATATACATATGCACAATATCAATAATTTAAATTGATATCACTTTTATAAAAATTTAAATATATTTTAAATTAATTATTAATGAAATTCTTAATCTACTAATAATAGCAATCCCCATTAATGTGAAAAGGTGTGACTTCCTATTAAGTTGAAAGGTTGTGTTTTTATTTTAATTTTTTAATTTTTTTCCAAACAATGTGTCCATTCAAAAAAAATAACAATTTTCATTAATTCCAAATGTTGTGAATCTTTATAACAATTTTCATTAATTCCAAAGGTTGTGAATTAATTAATTAGAAAGGTTATATCTACATTTTCAAAAAAATAACAATTTTCATTAATTCCAAAGGTGGTGAATCTTCATTAATTTGAAAGGGTGTATCTATATTTGAAATGAATTTTAATCTAAGGGACATGACTATTCTGTTAACAAACACAACCCTTCATCTGTAACTAATTTAACACAAATAAACAACAATGCCTCTTTTCATAAGGTAGTTAAAAAGAATTGAATAATTGTTCTTTTCATAAGTTAGTTAAAAAGTATTGTAAAATTGGTTTTGTTTAATAATATGGTTGAAAGGTTGTAAGTAAAATGTGTTTAAAATATATATATATATATATATGTTTTGAGACAATGCATCTTCTCAATAGTTAGTTATTAAATATTGTAAATGTTTTTTTAGAAAGGTCGTGAATCCTCATTAATTTGAAAGGTTGTATTTTTGTTTTAATTTTTCACACAATGTGTCCATTCAAAAAGTAGTTAAAAGTATTATTGGAACCATGTTTTTTTTTGATAAGTTAGCTAGAAAACATTGTCAAAGAGGTTTACTTAAAATATTGTTGAGAGGTTGTAACTTATATATTTTTGAAATATATATATGTTTTGAAACAATGCATCTTTTGGAAAGTTAGTTAGAGCAATCCTCATTAATTTCAAAGGTTGCGAGTTCCTATTAAGTTGAAAGGTTGTGTTTTTATTTTAATTTTTTAAATTTATTTCCAAACAATGTGTTCATTCAAAAAAATAACAATTTTCATGAATTCCAAAGGTTGTGAATCTTTATTAATTTGAAAGGTTGTATCTATATTTTCAAAAAAATAACAATTTTCATTAATTCCAAAGGTTGTGAATCTTCACTAATTTGAAAGGTTGTATCTATATTTTAAATGAATTTTAATCTAAGGGACATGACTATTCTGTTAACACACAACCCTTCATCTGTAACTAATTTAACACAAATAAACAACAATGCCTCTTTTCATAAGTTAGTTAAAAAGAATTGTAAAATAGTTCTTTTCATAAGTTAGTTAAAAAGTATTTGTTTAATATGGTTGAAAGGTTGTAAGTAAAATGTGTTTAATATATATATATATATATATATATATATATATGTTTTGAAACAATGCATCTTCTCAATAGTTAGTTATTAAATATTGTAAATATTTTTTTTAGAAAGGTTGTGAATCCTCATTAATTTGAAAGGTTGTATCTTTATTTTAATTTTTCACACAATGTGTCCATTCAAAAAGTAGTTAAAAGTAATATTGGAACCATGTTTTTTTTGATAAGTTAGTTATAAAACATTGTCAAAGAGATTTATTTAAAACATTGTTGAGAGGTTGTAACTTATATATTTTTGAAATATAAATATTTTTTGAAACAATGCATCTTTTTGAAAGTTAGTTATTAAATATTGTAATATTTGTTTTAGCAGAAGACAATTAATTTTATTGTAAGAAGAGATAATATTGAAAATAATATTGAAAGGATGTATTAGTAGAAAGTTGTGACTTTTCATAAAAAATGATTAGAATATGAAAGGTTGTAACTTTTGTTCTCTATATATAGGTTATGTGTACAACATTATTGAGAGTAAAAGTTTACAATTTTTAAAAAGAAAATGGTGAAGAATAAAGATTCTGTAAAGTTACCCAAATACAAATTTTTAGAAGATATTCAAATGAAGCGTTGCCAACAAACAATAATAAGAAGGATCATTCGTGTTTGGATAGCCAAAAATCCTAAACGAAACAATGAAATTATTAGTCTTAATTTTCTATTACTAGACGAAAATGTTATTTTTTAGTTAATTTTTAAAAATTGGATCTCTAATAATTATTTGTAACAAAATTTTTTTCCTGAGTGGGGAAACAAGCATTTTCTGGCAGTTAACATTTTTGTTGTTTTTTTTATTTGATGATTCAGAATGAAACTATAGTTGGATCTATAAATAATAAATTTATTGAACAATTTGAAGAAAAAATTGTTGAGGGTAACATTTTATTGGTTACTGGTTTTGAAGTTTGGAAAACACATGAAAGCTATAAAATTTCGAATCATCGTTTCCAGTTACGTATAAATGACCAATCAAACCTGGAAATTATAAATGATTTGGTGAGTTTCCAGTTTCTTAATTATGATCAGTTTCAGTTGTTAGCCAATACCAATAAACAATTTAACGGTTAGTAATAATAAAAAATAAATAATTTTAATAATACAAAATTTAAATTTAAGTGATGATTTTTTACTGATATATTTTCTATTAGATGTACTTGGTGTTATAGAAGAAGGGGGACTCTTGACCGTGGAAGATGTTGATATGAATTCAAAAATAGTTATAGACCTAATCATTGAATAGTAATAATAGTGATGATAATTTAAATTTTAAATTTGATATTTACTATTACTAAATTGTGAATATTTAAATATTGTGACCATAGTGGGAGTAAAGTACGAGTAACTATTTGGGGTGAACAAGTTACGAATTTTAAAAATGCAATTGGCAAAAAAAATCCGAAAGGTTTAGTGATTATTATAACAAGTGTCAATCCAAAATTATATTCAGGTAATTTGTAAATATTTTTTGTAAATTAGGTGGATATTATTTTTATAAATATTATAAATAATATATTATAACTTTTTAATAATATTATTGTAGGTTATTTATATTTGAATACAACATCTGCTTCAAAGATTTTATTTGATGACCCAATTAATGCAATTAATGATTTCAAGGAAAGGTAAATAGATTGCTAAATTTTTTTATTAATTGTATGTAATAAAATTCTAAAACTCCATTATTTTTTTCTTAGGACACTTCCCAAAATAGAAGGCAATATCTTAAATGGAAAAGATTCTGTTAATTTAAGTCAACATAGTTCTATCAAAATTTCCAATCTTCTCAATATCCTTTCTGAAGAATTTGAGGAGGTATATTAATATATTTATATGTATAGCTATTAATCTATTAATGCTCTTCATGTTTATAAAAATACTAATTGATTAATTACTTACAAAAACTTCTTGTGAAATGTAATTTATTCTAGGATAAAGTATTTAGAGTCCAGGGTAAAATAATTGAAATATGTTCTAAAAGTGGTTGGAACAACATTTCGTGTGATAAGTGCAAGAAAAAACTTAAAAAAATGAGAGACACACTTGTATGTGATAACTATTCCCATGAAGATATAACTGGATCATTGAAGTATCGAGTAGAGTTAGTTGTTGATGATGGATCAGATACAGCATCCTTCATAATGTTCAACAAAGATTTATCGAAGATTTTTTAAAAAAACCCCAACTGAGTTGGTTGAACACATTGTTTGTTCTTGTATGTTATAAAATATTCTTTTTTCTTTTTTCTTTTTTTCCTAATATATACAATCATTTAAATGTATAGGAAAATAACAATGATAATGATACGGAAGACAATGGTGTAATGTCTTTTCTGAAAGAAAATCTGGTTGGTGGTGAATATAATTTTACAATTAAAATCAATTCATATAACTTCAGGTCCACATCCGCTGGTATTACGATCATTGAGACCAATAAATTAGCCGGTGGTACGGAAAATGTAATTGCTTAATATTTTTGTACTAAGAAGTTCATTAATATTTCTTTTTTAAGCGTGAACCCTTTTTATTTACCAAACATATGTTTATATGTAGGATGACATTAATTTGAGTGATAGTAATATCATTGATAAATGTGAGGGAGGGAGGAGTCAAAACCACACCGTGAGGAAGAGGAAGACGGAGAATATGTATGATAAAAACAACAAAACTTCTAACTTGAATAAAGAGTTGACTAAAAAATCTGGGAAAAATAATTTGAATACAAAGGAAAGTAAAACAAAGAAAAGAATGTTAGTCAATGATGATCGGCCAAGAAGAAATAAAAAGATTAAAGTAGATGACACATATACATGGAAATGAACTTTTTTTGTGTTTAAAACCCTTTTTGTTATTGACATTTTTTATAAATATATATTATGTTGTTAATTTGACAAAGCAACGCTTTCTTTTCTTATGTAAATAGATAAAAAGTAGTCACTGTTGAAGGAGGTTTTTGTAGAATATTTAGTTTTTGTTTTAGAAGTTATCATCCTGAAATAAGAAAAACTGATTGTGTCACTCCTTATGTAAGTAAAACAAAAGTGTCTGGTTGTGTATATGATATTAATAACGTTAATGGTGGTTTTAATACTGAAAATGTCATTGGTCACCTTTATCCATGCGCTACAAATGTAGTCGTTTGTAGATATAGGGGAATCGTGACGTGTTCTTCACCGGAACCCAAACCGCGATGTTGTATTCACGGTATCGAGACATCACGGAGGATAACTTTGGTGTAAGAATCACTTTTTCTTATTAAGGAGAAGATAGGAGTGAAAATAAATGATGGTAATTTTTTTTTTTTTTTAAACGAAGCTTGAGGTGAAGATAGGAGAGAAAGTAAATGATTTAAAGGTTTTTTTTTTGAAACGAAGCTTTAGGAGAAGATAGGAGAGAAATTAAATGATCGGGACTTTTTTTTGCAAACGCAGGGCCTGTTTTTTGTTTTTATCAGTACTGTAGATATTTCCTCAATTGTTTAATCATCTTATGTTTTTTTATTGAGGAGAAGAAAGGAGACCAGAAACTGATCGGACGGTTATTTTCAGGAAACGTTGCAAGTGTTTTCGTGATTGTTTAATCATCCTCTGTTTTTTAATCACATACATTATAAGCAAATACGAAAAGTGTATTACTTGGGGAAGGATTGTAAAAAGACGCGTTTACAAATGAAGAGGCATAACTGAATGTTTGTGATGTTTGAGAAAGACACATGTTCAATACACATGTCGTTTCAGGGTTAAGGTTGTATGTTTGTGTCATTTATAAATAGAGGACAATTTTCTTCGTTTACGAGTTACTCTCCCGTGAATACACTTGGGCATACAGTGTTTTCAACCGGATGAATGGTTGTTATCCTTTATGTCGTTACTTTTTATCCTAAAAAACAATTTAATAATTTAATACACTGTTTATGATTTTACTGTATTGTAATCTCTCAACAATTTGAATTATAACATACAACTACAGCAAACAATTCAAGAGTCTATCAACGATGTACCACCAGTATTGAAGCCTAGCTACAAGTGAAAGTGCAATTGCTTCTTTGGAAGTATACGTCGTGAAAGATGATGACAACCTTTCAGAAGACAAATGTGTTATATGTTTGAGAAATTTTTAACAGGATCAGAAATTTTGCTTCTAAACTGTGGCCATTAATTTGGAAGAAATTGTTTATTACTGTGGCTTCGTTTAAAGAATACATGTCCCATTTGTCGAACAGAAGTACTATAGTTTATAGATTAAGATATTGTATTGTTTACAACAGTTAGTTTTAATAAAAGGCTTATTTTATTATTGTTCTCTCTTTTCATTACTCAAGAACGAGAAGGTAAATTAAATAATAACATATGCAAAGTAGTATATCGTAATAAATTTCGCACTAACATTACATTTGAAAACAGCTCATATAAAATCTTTTCCAAATCAAAAAACACAACTACATATATTACGGTATAAGTCACCACTTTCATATTATTTGTTGATAAAATATACAAGTATACTACAGATACACACCTCATCTACCTTACCACCAAAAAATCAAAATAGACACATCATTTCAAATTCTTTTATATTATATTAAACTATTTAAAAGAAATTGTACGCATATTAAAGTTAATATAAGAAATTTAGTAAACAAAATTTTTATTAATTGATAATATATTTTCAGATCTTGTAGAAAAGTATCTCATACTTCATTCATTTAGAAGTTAATAACCACATTTTCATCTCTTTGTTAAAAACTGAGTTTCCGCGCGACATCGCGCGGGTTCATTTCCTAGTAGTTATAAGAATAGTCTTTTAATTTTACATTTATCTTACTCCATGAATTTAAATACTGTTTTGATAATGTACCAACTTAAACTATTTTTTTCTGATACAATTCAAATGAATTCATAAGAACACAAAAGAATAGTTCTTTTAATTTAAAATTTATCTTACTCCATAATTTTAAATGTGCTTTATAAGCACTAAATGTTTTTAATAATCTACCAACTTAAACTATTTTATTGTCACTGATCATCTCCTTCTATTTTAATCATAACATTAATTACAATTATAATTTTTTGGCAATTAATGAATTGAAAACTAATAAACCAGTTTCTGCTATTTCGGGGTAAAAATAATATATGACAGAAAGTTACGGGCAGAATGGAAAATAAAAAAAGATAGACGGTCTCTCCTCGTCCGCCATATTTATCATTCAAAAAAAAAAGGTATCGGCCCCACACTCTCCAGTCTCCACTTTATAAACCCTAAAAGATTCTTCTCTCTCTGTCTCACACCCAATTTGCATTTCTTCGTCATCATCTACTTTCTTCCTGCAATTATTTTTCTTCCCAGATTCAGCAGTTTCACTTTGGGTAAGCTCTTTTTTAACTGTTTGATGAATCCTCTTTAGTTCTAAAACGTTGTCCACTGTCGTACGATCTTCCTTTTACTGGATTTTGAATCGACCACAAACGCTTCAGATCCTCTCGATTATTAGTTCAAAGTTTTGTTTGAAAGATTATTATTACTCAGCTTGTTCTTAGTTACTGATCCTGTCGTTTTGTTTGACTTTGAAATTGACCGATCCGGGTCGTGTCGTGTGTGTTAGATCTCTGAAAATCGAAAATCGTTCGTTAGAGATCGCTTCTCATACCGCAGATTCGTTAGATGGATCGAATCATTTTCTAGTAGTTTTAATTAAGAGTGAACAGATCTTTGATTGTGGATGCGAATAAGAATTTCTTAGAATATTATTACATGTTGTGGTAGGTTCTGGGGGGAAGTAGTAAACGTTTCATCTTCCCTTTTTTTTGTTCTTATTACCGGATCATACTACATGGTAATTAGGAATATGTCTCTTTTGTGTCTTAAGCATGCCACTTTGGACAAAAAGAAACGTATTACTTGCCACTAAAAAGATATGTCTCTATCAATAAGGAATGGGTAGATCAATTTACAAATCTTTTTTTTTTTATCTAGAAAAACTTATCTAATATTAGAAGAAAAAAAATCCTCTTAATTCGAATATTCTTGTGTGTTTAATACAAGATTGAAATTGAAGCTTTTAGTTAGAGTTTGGAACAAGCGAAAAAGATGGTTTTGATCTTCTTCCCCCTTGTGATCTTTAATTAAATGGTCATCCTTTGGCTATGATGATTTACTTGAATATTCTGTCCGTTACAAAAGTTATAGAATACAAATGAGTTTTTTCGTTTTCTTGTTATAAAATAATCTCCCATGAGTCACCGCTGCATCTGGTCGGCGTACCTTATGATTATTTCTTTCATGCCTATAATATATGTTAATTTTAATATAAAATCTATTAATTTGTTCGTATTTTAGTTTTTTTTTAAATTTTGGCTTTGTAATAATTTTTTTGGATCCTTTTTTTGGGGCATAATGAAAACCTCCTTTTTTTTTCTTGTCTAACTCATCAAAGCATTTTTCTTTACAAAAAGAAAGAAATTGTGATGTTGCTGGTTTGGTGGGTACTTTACACCTTACTTAATTTTGTTTGGTAAGGCTTTTATTAATATATTAAGCACATACACTTATTCATTTGTAATTTTGTATTATGGTGGAGATTGGTTGGTGTTAAAAACAGATTCAAACTCTGATAACATCACATGCCACAGCCCATAGTACCTATTGATCTTTGTCCTCTCCTGACTGTTTTGGATTCTTTAGCTTTATGATCTACAATAAGTCATTTCTTAAAATAATAAAACTAAACAAAATTAGAAATCTTCTACTATTGAATTAGTATTTCAAATTATTATAACGGAGATGATGTATTTCTGTTGACTGTTACAATAAATATCTTATCTTGTTTTATTTGTATCTAAATTATGAATTCTGGAAATTGGTTTTCTCTTTCTTGCAAGCTACTGTTCTTAAATTATTTTATTTATTTATTTGTGTAAAGAACTCCCAATCTGATATAAGTAGTAGTATAACATCTTCCAATCTCTACTCAGGCAAGACCCTTTTTGATATTCTGCAGAACTGAAGTAATCGAAATTGCTCGATCATATCATGGAGGAAGCAACTCAAGTAGCAAGCTCTGAAGTCCCTGTAGTGAAAGATGATGCGGTTGACCTTAAGACAGTTGATGTTTCCGTCAAGGTAATGATCACTGAGTGTTCGGTTTAGCAGAATTATATATGTTTTCCTTTTGACTATAATCAAATTTTCCTTTTGTAAATCGATGTGAGCCTTGCATAAGGTTTAATTTAATTCTGCGTTTTGAAACTACGGTCTGTCTATGAAATTTCTTATAAGCACCAGAGTGTAAGAATGTTGTGGAAGATTTATTTGTATTTCTCGATCTGCTGCAGCCTGTGAATGGAGATGTGACAAAGGAAGGGAAAGAAGAGGAAGATACAACATTTGATGGAGAATTCATAAAAGTTGAGAAGGAAACTTTTGATGCCAAGGATGATGCCGAGAAAGCTGAGCATGTTCCTGTTCAAGAGCAAACGCAAGTCTCAGTTGAAAGAAGCTCGAGTGGTTCGGAAAGAGAACTACATGAATCACAAGAAAAGGCGAAGGAACTAGAGCTCGAATTGGAAAGAGTAGCAGGGGAACTGAAACGGTATGAATCCGAGAATACCCACTTGAAGGATGAGCTCTTGTCTGCGAAAGAGAAGTTAGAAGAAACGGAAAAGAAGCATGGTGAGCTCGAAGCTGTCCAAAAGAAGCAGCAAGAGAAGATTGTTGAAGAGGAAGAGAGATACAGCTCTCAGTTGAAATCCTTGGAAGATGCTTTGCAGTCCCATGATGCCAAAGACAAGGAACTAACTGAAGTTAAGGAAGCTTTTGATGCATTGGGCTTAGAACTCGAGAACTCACGAAAGAAGTTGATAGAGTTGGATGAGGGGCTAAAGCGTTCAGCTGAAGAGGCTCAGAAATTTGAAGAGCTGCATAAGCAAAGCGCTTCTCATGCTAACTCTGAGACTCAAAAGGCTTTGGAATTTGCACAGTTGCTTGAATCGACCAAAGTGAGTACCAAGGAAATGGAGGAAAAAATGGCTTCCCTGCAACAAGAAATCAAGGAGCTGAATAATAAGATTTCTGAAAACGAAAAAGTTGAAGCTGCTTTAAAGAGTAGTGCGGAAGAATTAGCTGCTGTTCAAGAAGAATTGGCACTTTCAAAATCTCGTTTGTTGGAAACAGAACAAAAAGTTTCTTCCACGGAAGCCCTCATTGATGAACTGACTCAGGAGCTTGAACAGAAGAAAGCTTCGGAATCTCGGTTCAAGGAAGAATTATTGGTTCTTGAGGATTTGGTTGTTCAGACCAAAGATCTTAAAGCTAAACTTTTAGAACAGGAAGGTATTAATTCAAAGCTAGTGGAAGAACTCAAAGAGAAGGAACTTCTAGAGTCGTTGTCGAAAGACCAGGAAGAGAAGCTAAGAACTGCAAATGAGAAATTGGCCGAAGTGTTGAAAGAAAAAGAAGCCCTTGAAGCAGATGTAGCATTGGTAACAAGTAATGCAGTGAAAGTAAAAGAGCTTTGTAGTGAACTTGAGGAGAAGCTGAAAACATCAGAGGATAATTTCACCAAAACAGATGCTCTCCTGTCTCAAGCTTTGTCAAACAAGTCTGAACTTGAGGAGAAACTGAAATCGCTGGAGGAGGTTCACAATGAAACTGGATCTGTAGCAGCAGCTGCTACTCAGAAGAATCTTGAGCTTGAGGAAGTTGTTCGGATCTCTAGTCAAGCAGCAGAAGAAGCACAAGCACAGATCAAAGAGCTGGAGGCACAGTTCACTGCAGCTGAACAAAAGAACGTGGAGCTACAGCAGCAACTGAACCTATTGCAACTGAAAAGCGGTGAGGCGGAACAGGAAGTGAAAGAACTCTCTGAGAAAGTATCTGAACTCAAATCCGCTGTTGAAGTTGCCGAGGAAGAGAAAAAACAAGCTACCACTCAGATGCAGGAATACAAAGAAAAAGCATCCGAATTGGAATCTTCTCTGAGCCAAACATCATCCAGAAATTCAGAGCTTGAAGAAGATTTGAGAATCGCTTTGCAGAAGGGTGCAGAGCATGAAGACCGTGCTAATACAACTCACCAGCGCAGCATTGAACTAGAATCTCTGTGTCAAACATCACAGTCCAAACACGAAGATGCCGAAGGAAGAATGAAAGACTTAGAGCTTCTACTCCAGACAGAAAAAAACAAAATTCAGGAACTTGAGGAGCAGGTTAGCTCGCTAGAAAAGAAGCGTGGAGAAACTGAAGCAGAGTCCAAAGGTTACTTGGGTCAGGTGGCTGAGCTTCAGTCTACACTAGAGGCATTCCAAGTGAAAAGTTCCAGTCTCGAAGCTGCTTTAAACATTGCAACTGAGAACGAGGGAAAAATGACAGAAAATCTAAACGCTGTGATGGGTGAGAAAAAGACATTAGAAGATACAGTGAATGAGTACAGCGCGAAGATCAATGAGTCTGAGAATCTGTTAGAAAGTCTCAGGAATGAATTGGGTATCACTCAAGGAAAACTGGAGAGCATTGAAAACGATCTTAAAGCTGCGGGGTTACGGGAAAGCGAAGTAATGGAGAAACTTAAGTCTGCTGAAGAGAGTCTTGAGCATAAAGGAAGAGAAATTGATGAAGCTATGAAGAAAAGCATGGAACTTGAAGCATTGCATCAGTCTTTAAGCAAAGAATCGGAGCAGAAAATTCAAAAGGTCATGGAGGATTTCACTGCCAGAGATTCAGAGGCCAGTTCCTTAACGGAGAAATTGAAAGAACTCGAGGACAGAATAAAATCATATGAAGAGCAGTTGGCTGAAGCATCTGGCAAATACTCTTCTTTAAAAGAAGAACTTGATCAGACTTTTGAAAAACTCGCTGCTGCAGAAACCGTTAATGATAAACTCAAACAAGAGTTTGACCAGGCAAAAGAAAGATCCTCCCAGTCATCATCAGAGAATGAACTACTAGCAGAGACGAACAACCAACTCAAGATCAAAATTCAAGAGCTTGAAGGGTTACTACGTTCTACTTCTATCGAGAAGGAAACTGCAATGAAACAGGTGGAAGAGGCAGTTGAAAAGTTCAACCAGAAAGAAGCAGAACATAAGGACTTAGTTGAAAAGCTGAAAACGCATGAAAACGAAATCCAGGAGCACAAAAGGCTGGCTCATGAAGTATCAGGAGTTGCGGATACTAGAAAAGTCGAGCTTGAAGAGACTCTGTTGAAATTGAAGAATCTTGAATCTACTATTGAAGAGCTCGGAGTCAAATGCCATGGGCTTGAGAAAGAAAATGGGGATCTGGCTGAGGTAAATTTAAAACTGAACCAGGAATTAGCCAATCATGGATCAGAGGCCAACGAGTTGCAGACAAAGCTCTCTTTTCTAGAGGCTGAGAGGGAGCAAACAACCAAAAATCTGCAGGCTTCAAAGACAGCCCATGAAGATCTAGTAAAGCAGCTTACATCTGAAGGGGAGAAATTGCAGTCACAGGTAACACCCTGGATCTTAATATGTTCTATTTACAATCTACACTGATACAGTTTTGTTGTTTACTACAAGCTTTAAGAAAATAATATGAGTTTATTGTGTTGCAGATTTCTTCCCTCACCGAGGAGAACAACCAAGTCAATGAGATATTCCAAAGTACTAAGAATGAGCTCCAGTTAGTTATTGCAAAGCTTGAAGAACAAGTAACCTTAGAGAGGTCTAAAGCTGATACTTTGGTGTCCGAGATTGAGCAGCTCAGGGCAGTGACTGCTGAAAAGTCTGCTTTGGAATCACATGTCGAAGAACTTGAAAAGACTTTGAAGAATTTTGAAGCACAGTTGAAAGAAGAGGTAATGCACTCATCTCAAACAGAGGCAAATACAATGGTTATGATAGGATCTATATATAACAGTACATGTGTAATGTTTCTTCAGGTTGAAAATGCAACGGCTGCGTCTGTTAAAGTGGCAGAACTGACCTCAAAACTGCAGGAAGGCGAACATATCGCTAGTGACCGAGATGTTCTCAGTGAGCAAGTGCTTCAGCTTCAGAAAGAGCTTGAAGCGGCTCAGAGTTCAATTACTGAACAGGTTAGTAACATGTCTTCTGTTTGACTTCTATATAATCTCAGACACGCTTTGGGATTCGTTAGAACTCTTGAATCTAATTCAGGAAAAAAATAAAAGAATCCATCTTCCTTAATTAGTCACTAAGCTCTGACATCATTTCCGTGGAAACAGAAACAAGCACACTCCCAGAAGCATACAGAGCTGGAGGCTGCACTAAAGCAATCACAAGAAGAGATTGAAGCTAAGAAAAAGGCAGTCACAGAATTTGAATCAATGGTCAAAGATCTTGAACAGAAAGTGCAGCTCTCGGATGCTAAAGCTAAGGTCAGTCAAATTATCTCCACGCAGAGTTCTCTTTGACTGATAACATACATACATGCAATGTATATATCATATTATCTAGGAGAAGTGATTAAAAAACCTCAAAGCATTGTTGCTTATATTGTCCGAAACCAAACTTGCAGGAGACTGAAGCAAAGGATGTAAGCATCAAATCTCGTGACATAGACTTAACCTTCTCATCTCCAACTAAACGTACGAGCAAGAAGAAGTCAGAGGCATCTCCTTCCTCTTCTTCTTCAAGCAACGTTACTGCTACTCAGACGGCCACAACATCTCATCTCATGACAGTGAAGATCATCACTGGAGTAGCTCTGATCTCTGTCATCATCGGTATAATTCTCGGGAAAAAGTACTAGTCGTCTTCTTGTTTGGTGTGATGCTCATATGTGAATGTGAAGATCTCTCCTTTATTTGTTTTTTTAAAATATAATTTTGATCAAAATCTCTCAGAAGCTTCATGAGAGATGTAATGTTTTAGCAGAATTTGGGAAGTTTTGCATGAATTTGCTTCCCTCTGCAGATTGTCTTTGTTTTTTTTTTGGCTTGTTGGTCAAGCAATGTTCTGATACTCTTAAATTAAATGAAAGTGAAGTTATTTGAAATTTTTCCTATTGAACCGATTGGTTTTAAATTAAACCCGGTTCAGTAAAACCCGCGTTTGCGCGTTGCCTATATAAACCCCCTCCAGTGAACGCTCTACTTCCTCAACGTCTCTCTTTCGCTTTCGGATTCAACAAGAAAGATGACTCTAACCCTAAACATGGCGGATACTCTAACCAACACCTCCCAAGAAACCGACTACACCTACAACCATCCCGACGAAGACAACCTCTCCCTCTCCCTCCTCCGCATCAACAGCTTCGATCGCCGCCGCGCGAACTCCTCTCCTCCTCAGTTCCAATCTCACGGATCATTCTCCTCTTCCTCCACCGCCGCCGCAGCAACAAGCCCCGTGAAACGCCCCTCCCCGGAGCAGAAAGAATCCGAAGAAGAAGAGCCGCCGAGACGCAAGAAGCTGTTTCGCTCCCCACCGCCGCCTGAATCGAAGGAAGACGAAGAAGAAGAGATGATGTCTAACCGCCTCGGATACAAGAAGGTCCCGCTTCCTAACGATTTCGATCCGAATCGGATCCGTTCGTCTCGCGTATATAATCGATCTCTCTCCGATCGATTTGCTTCGTCTTGCGGCGATCGAGAGACAGCACCGTCGGGTAACGTCGTCGCTTCTCTGCCGCCGAGGCCGCGGAAACCGGTGTTTCGGAGGTCGGTTTCAGATCTTACGCCGGCGGCGCCGTCGATGGCGTTTCTTGGATCTTCTTCTTCTCGTGAAGCTAATCTTGCGAATCAAGAAAACTTTGATGCTAATAAGGTTGAAAACGTTTCGTTTTGAGAATGTCTTGCGGTTTAGGGATTGTGATATGTAATTGTTGTTTTGTGTTGAATTGTGGTGATTCATCAGATGCTGTATGTGATCAAGGATGGAGTTCGTGAATTGGATCAGTGGTGTAACAAGCTCTTACACTACAGTGAAGCTGTGAAGCAAGACGATACTCCTAAGGTTTAACTCTAATCAACAGATTTGTTCTCTTATAATCGATCTTGTTAATTAAAGTTCTTTTGCTTTGGTACAATGTTTATTGGTGAGCAGGAAGAAGTTGAGTCAGCAGAGGAGGAGGAGGAGAAAGAGAGAAAGTGTAAAGAAGGAGTGAAGGTGGACAGAGTAGGTGAGGCGTTTGTGGTTGAGATCAACTGTCCATGTGGAAGAAACTACCGAACTCTCTTCTCTGGCCGTGACTGCTACTACAAGCTCTTGTAGACATTCTTTGATCATCAATCATAAGTGGAAGGATCTCTCATCACGTAGCTTCTGTAGATAAGCCATATACCGCACACACTGTTTCGTGCTTGTAGATACTAGCTAGATATACACATTTGTTTCATACGCACTGTTTCCTCTTCTTGTATAAGATGTCTTCTAGATAGTAGTAGCTATACACATTGTCATATACCCTTGTTACCTCTTTCACTGAAATGGAAGTTTAAATGTTCATTCTGTCGACTTGCAAATTTTTATGTTTATGTAAAGACCGGATTTGGACGGCTTGAACCGTGACCCGGTCTGGGTTTATCAACACCAGCCTGTGTACCACAATTAGAAGAAAAGAAAAAACATGTTTTTAAAGCCCCAAATATAAACTATTGGGCCGTTGATGGGCTTTCACGATAGTAATACTAAAACGACGCCGTGGGGAAGTAGCATCCAAAAAATCCATGGCAGACTCTTATTATATCTTCAAGCTGCTAACCTTTGTGTGTAATCCATGGTGAATCCTGAAGGAGACGCTGAAGTCTTCTTCTTTTATCTCCTCTCATTTTTTTTTCCCACCAGATAAACAGTATCTCTCTGGCGCTAACTGCTAAGTAAGTTTTCTCTCAAAGTTCTTATGAGTTGTCTACAACATGTTCGATGATATTACCCAATGAACAGTTCTCCTGTTTTCTCACTAGTTCTACTCCCTTTTAGTCTGATAACTCACTTTCTTACATGACCCTTATCTTAAGTTTTGTCCTTGGAATAGGTTTTGGATAAATTGTAATGTTTTCGTACATGCCCATTATCTTCGATTTTTGGTTGGTATTAAAGCTTTTTCCTCGATATGTATTGAACATTTGTAGGCTGTTTTCCCTGTTTTGGAACTTCATGAACTTCTTGAGATAACTTCATTAACTTCTTGGGATACCTTCATAATTATGTTTCCCCTGTCTCTTGCAGATGAATTGTATTGAAAATTGAATGTACAACAGATACAGAGTTATGCTGCGTGCAACTTGTTTTACTCCTTCCTTTTCTCGGGCATGTTGCCCTTTATTTGCTCTGTTTCTCAGAATCCCCTCTGTTCATCACCCTCATCTTCGTAGCTCTTCTCCATTTCGTGGGTATCATAGTTCATTACATGTCAAAGGGTCTCGAGATAGACGACGTATTCTCATTGATCACAACAGACGTATGTGCACCATACCAGAAGCTGCTAAACAACCACCAGCTTCCACTTCTGAAAACTTATCAAGAAAGGCAAGGAAGAAAGCTATTCAACAGTCTCCTGAATCAATGCTGAAACAAAAGCTAGACATGTGCTCTAGGAACGGTAATGTCTTGGAAGCTCTTCGCTTGTACGATGAGGCAAAACGCAACGGCTTGCAGCTAAGTCAGTACCATTATAACGTGTTGCTCTATGTCTGCTCGTTGACTGATGGAGAGACAGAGTCTTCTTCTTCTCAGAATCCAGGACTTAGTAGGGGTTTTGATATATTTAAGCAGATGATTGTTGACAAAGTAGTTCCTAACGAAGCTACGTTCACAAACGGTGCTAGGCTCGCCGTTGCAAAGGATGACCCGGAGATGGCTTTTGATATGGTGAAACAGATGAAAGCCTTTGGGATTCAACCAAGGCTGAGATCATATGGACCAGCTCTCTTTGGTTTCTGTAGGAAAGGTGATGCAGAGAAAGCTTATGAAGTCGATGCGCATATGATTGAATCAGAGGTAGTCCCTGAGGAGCCTGAGCTTACTGCTCTTTTGAAAGTTAGTATGGATACGAAGAACGCGGATAAGGTCTATGAGACGTTGCAGCGGTTGAGGGATTTGGTGAGGCAGGTTTCTAAACCGACTTTTGATGCTATTGAGGAGTGGTTTAAATCTGAAGCAGCTGCAAAAGCTGGAGTCGAGAAATGGGATGTGAAGAAAATAAGAGATGGAGTTGTGAGTGGTGGTGGTGGGTGGCATGGACAAGGTTGGCTTGGGACTGGGAAATGGAATGTGACAAGGACGGAGATGGATGAGAATGGTGTGTGTAAGTGTTGCAAAGAGAAGCTTGTTTGTATTGATATCAATCCGGTTGAGACGGAGAACTTCGCTGCTTCGTTGACTCGGTTGGCTTGTCAAAAAGAAGTCAAAGCTAGTTTTAATCAGTTTCAGGTAACAATCTATTCTCTTGAGGATTGTAGTAAAACTATCTAAAGCAAAGCTGAGACATGGTTTTGTGGCAGGAATGGCTGGAGAGACATGGACCGTTTGATGCAGTCATAGACGGAGCAAACATGGGGTTAGTCAACCAACGAAGTTTCAGCTTCTTCCAGGTGATCTTGAACTCTTGTTCCTTTTCTAATGCCAATCTCAAGATCCTTGTTGGATTACTCATGTGATTCCATCTCTTGCTCTAGCTTAACAATGTTGTCCAAAGATTTCAACAAATTAGTCCATCCAAAAGGTTACCACTTGTGATCCTGCACAAGAGTCGTGTAGTGGGAGGTCCAGCAACTTACCCTAAAAACAGAGCCTTGCTAGAGAAATGGAAAAACGCTGGTGCTCTCTATGCTACTCCTCCTGGCTCAAACGATGATTGGTATCTTCTTTTTTCTTAGTTTTTGTACTTTGATGCAGAGAAAAAGACAAAAACATTGGTTATATTCTATGAAATTCAATTTTGTTCAGGTATTGGCTATACGCTGCTGTAAGTTGCAAGTGTTTATTGGTGACAAACGATGAGATGAGAGACCATCTCTTTCAGCTACTGGGAACAAGCTTCTTCCCAAGGTGGAAAGAGAAGCATCAGGTAATATCTATAACACTATAATCTGTGAATTTATATACAAGTATGCTCCTATGTATAATCTTTTATATGTTTCCAATGTTGCAGGTTAGGATATCTGTGTCAAGAGAGGAAGGACTCAAACTACATATGCCACCTCCATACTCCATTATAATACAGGTCGCTTTCTGCTTACACAAACTCAATTTTACAAAACATTTGTGTCTGCACTTTTGCTTAAATGATAGATTGATGCAGGAGTCTGAGGATGGAAGATGGCATGTCCCAATGAGTGTAGAAGATGATCTTCAGACATCAAGGCAATGGTTATGCGCGAGAAGATCCAAAACACATTGAACCTGTTTTTGATTCGGGTTAAAACTTGTTGTAACAACACCAACATCAATTGATTTAGAAATAGATTGTTGTGTCATTAAAAAACCAGACGATAGTTATTTATATTTCATCACTTTTCAAATATTTCCAGTCTGACCCCATTAATTTTCTTTGTCCTATCGTGTTATTCAGAATTTTCCGTGTCCAAAAGTTGACTAACCGGAGATTATTACGTCATTACGTCATTCATTGTTATACCATGATTTAGAATATGTAATGAAAAATAATTTATTAAAATGATATATCAACAATACAAACCAAAGATCAAGAAAGAAATGAATAAACAAATGGAAAAGGAGATCCAAATGCCATGAACTAGTCGACTATATCAAACATAGTTTACTAAAGTAAATAAACTCCTCCGAAATCAGAAGCAGGCGTCGAGGACACAACAACAACACATGGCCGCAAGACTGCATTAAACAATAAAAAACAGTAAACAATGTTTCAGCACACAATAACCGATCCGGTTCGATATGTAATCACACGTCCGTGTCATAATCTATACTATTAAAGCTGAAGTACAAAAAATTAGTGTTTGGAAACATGAATAGGTATTTAAAATTATAATGATTGGAAACAAGGATAGCCTACAAATCTAATGAGCTTATTTATTAAACTAAAGATTACTGTGGCCCAAAATATCATTATTATTGTTTTTGGGTTTCTATCATTGACATTATTTTATTTCTGAAAATTATTTATACATATATGTATTCATGTTGTAAATGTATTTAAAATAAATCAAGAATAATATATATTTTATTTATATAATTTATATTGACTATTGTTATAAATTTTTAACAGGGATATACTAGCCTTTCAATTCTTCAATTAAAAATTAACTTAAAAATTTGAATAAATTGTTTAATGTATATAACTTTGCACCAAATTTAGCAAACAATATTTTGCGACGCCCCTGTTACACAATACAGTGATGAAATACAATGTTTAAATAATGTATTATTACTTAGTCAAATTGGAACCATTAGATTGTAATTTTTGAAATGGATATATACCATAAAAACAAATACCCGCCCAGTCGGGCGGGTTATGATCTAGTTGAAATTAAAGGAAAAAAAAAAAAGACTAACCAGCCTTTCAAGAATCCATCACCCTTAGACTTTGTCTCAACCGGAGCCATCGTGGCATGACTCGTGTCGTTCGTTGGGTAACCGGCAGGAGGTGGTGCTACGTAGGGACCGGTAGACACTGGCGGCATATCATAAGCTCCTAATTATACAGACATACATATGGTTCACGTTAGTTTTAATACGATAAGTCACGACGGTCGAGATATGATGCTAAAATTGTAAGAAAAGTGAAGAACAAAATCAAACCTGCAGATTGGTTCTGGCTGAACTGAGTCATCTTCGAATAAATAATAAGCTTGTCTTTTACAAAAGCTAGGGAAAAATTGTATGTAAGGATGTTATACGTGTATGAGATGGGATTGTTATTTGTAATTGATCATTAGTCATGCACATATATATAGCTTAGAGAGGAGGAGGAAGAAGAAAAGGTCGGTTTAGTAGTAGCCGCGTGAGGGCAGGTAACATTAATTGTTTACGTCAACAAATTTTATTCTAAGGAAATTGAAGTCGGCGAAGAAGCATCCTCTTTTGTTTGGATCAAATTAAATAGTATAGTATTCAACATTAAACAAATTTGGAAAAGTGATGAAGACATCAGAATAACACGGAAAGAACCCCTTTTAATTTGTTGACTGGTTAAACTTTCAATAAGAAAGTCATCACATATTTGATTTTGTGATGACTTTCTTATTGAAAGTTTAATAAGAAAGTCATCACATATTTGATTTTTAAAAAGGAAATATATATATATATATGACTTTTGTTTGTATAAATAGAGATAGTGCAGAAGCTTTTGAATAAATATGCAACATGAATGATAAAACTTAACATGGGTGGATTCCTATTCTTTGTTGATAAGGGGTTTTATTTTCTTTCTCACAGCCAAAGTTTAGTCCTTTTTCTCTATGGGAATATTTACATGTGAAGAAAAGGGGAGAATATTTACAACTAAAAACCTTACATACGATAGTTGATAACAACAACTTAACAAGTAAAATGAACAAAATTTATGCTGAGGTTTGTTTTGGGAAAATTCCTTAATAAGCAAAAAAAAACTTATGATAAAATAACATATAAGAGCCGGCCAAAAAAAAACATATAAGAGGAAAACTCCAAAACAGCATTCCTTAAAAATAAAATGATTAAATTACTCCAAACCTTACAAATTTATTTTAGTCTTATTTAAATGCTAAATCCTAAAACCTAATCATGTGAACGCAAATTTGCGTGTTTTGATTAGTGCAACTACTTCTTAGAAAATTAAAGGAGAGAAACGTTAGACAAGTTTGGTTGTTTGGTGAACGGACCGACCAATATGCAGTTCTCAGTATCACGCGGTAATTCACCCAAAAGTTAACGTACATACGTACAACTTTATTCGAATGATGAATTTTCTTAAGTTCTTAAAGATATTCATACTTATCAGTGAGGAATGAGGATCCATTCATATAGATCAGAGGAAGCGCACACAAGCCCCGCATGAAAATAATGAACGGAGCTCCATCTTTTTGTTTGCGTTTTGAAGGATTCTGGCCAAAAGATGTTTGCAGCAACGAGCTTTTCGGATGAACAACAACTATTCTTGTCTGAATATCGATGGAATGATCTGAGGTTTGGTTAGCATAACAAAGGCCCTAATGTCTTTTCTAGAGGACCAAACTGTATTATATCCTAAAGAAACTGTCTGAGAACCAATCTCTACAAGAGAATCTATGAACCAACTCTTAGATCTCCCATTTTCAGAAGCTCTTATCTCTCTGTTTCTACATAAGTATAAGGGTGTACATACCGATATGCAACTGAAATTTACATGGAGAATCTCGTTGGAGAATCTAGGGACTAGGGGAAACATCTATGTCACTGTTGCTTCGCAGACATTGGCTCTTTGAAACAGCCATGATGCCCTCAAGTTGACAATAATGTATTTGAACGAATACACTGTTGTCGAATGCGCAATTAGCCAACCCATTGGACTGCTTAATCTGGGAAATCAACAAAGGACTTTTGAAACCAAACAAAGGACTTCACTAAAGAATCTACAAAGGCAATGAAGTTTGTGATCGTAGCTTGAACAAAAGCATGTCTCTAGTGGATTCAATAGTTTGTAGTAAATCATTGTATCAAAGAGTAGATTTG
Source organism: Eruca vesicaria subsp. sativa (assembly GCA_932364175.1). NCBI lineage: Eukaryota > Viridiplantae > Streptophyta > Magnoliopsida > Brassicales > Brassicaceae > Eruca > Eruca vesicaria. The sequence goes on from CAKOAT010497376.1 coordinate 518,056, forward strand.
AGTAGTACAAAAGTGAGAAAAAGATGGAAACCATTTGTAATAAACAGCTTTGTTTGTCAATGAATAAGAATTACTTTGTTTCTTACTATGTTTCCACAGTTGCATTACATGAGCACGTTGTTTGATATTGAAGTAACTAAGTTAGTGGTTTCAGCATCTTTGTTATCGTAATATAGTTTAAAGTAACACACAACATACTATAACTATCTCTAAGCATGAGAAACAAAGCAATGAAATTGTCACGTTTTCAAGTGTACTTAAAATAGTTATAGAACAAAAACAAACTCGGAGATGCTATTAACTCAAACGGACTTTTGATCAAAAGCATTTGCCGATAAAATTGTAAGAATGTACAATGATGTGTCAAGTACTATGAGAACAGAATTGAACAAAACATTAGGGCATTAATAAGCACAAAGGAAACTTCTGGTGCAAAATTAAAACATATCTAAATACTAGGGACTTTTCCGTAAATTATATCATAAAGCCGGGGAATGGATAAGCCTCTGTCTGGCTCAAGGTTTAAGGGTTTTGGCACCGACGAAGTCACACTCAGACACACACAGTTCCATCGCCCTTCACTTTCCTCTCCGGTAAGAATTTCAGATTTGGATTTAGTCTAATATCTTTCTTACGCTTTGAAATCAACAACCAGTTCTTTGCTTCTTGAGTTTCTTTTTCGTGTATTTTCTGATTTTTCATAAATAACATTGACAGATTTTAATTTCAAAGGGGCACAAACAGTTTTCTTGGATCTTGAGTTGATGTTGACTTGTGTCCTTGATTAGATGATAAAGCCTTACTCTCTATATTGTCCGCAGATCAAAACTTGGTGTCACAAGATTGAAGCAGCCATGGCGAGTTTTATGATGGCCACACCATTCCCAGGTTGTCTCACTCAACGCAAGAAAACAAACAAGCTGTCCCCTCAGAGAGCCTTAAAGGTAACATCTATGCAGACACCGTTGGAGGAGCTGTACAATGTTAAAGTGGAACGGAAAGTGTCACAGAGACGGTTAGAGGAGTTAGGGGTTTCGAGATGGTCAGTTTGGAAGACTGGGAAATGCAAATTGCCGTGGGACTGGCAGGTGGATCAGTTGGTTTACATTGAAGAAGGAGAGGTTCGTGTTGTTCCCGAAGGTAGCAAGAGGTTTATGCAGTTTTTGGCTGGAGATCTTATTAGGTATCCGAAATGGTTAGAGGCTGATCTTTTCTTCAATGGTCCTTACCGTGAACGGTATTGTTTCAAGGCCTATGGTGATGATTGAGTGATTCATATGTAGAGTTTGGTTTAGAGCCAATAAAGTTTGTACTTGTGTGTGTATGCAACTTTTTTTGGGAGGATAATATAACAAAAGAAAAACTAATAAACGAAAATAACTAAAATATGACCAAAGATAGATGTGGCTAAAGAGAGAAGAGACCCCTAGAGAAGCTTCACTTGTAGTCCTAAAGTCCGCGTTTCTTCTAACGCAAAGAAGTCGAAACCGACATTAAAGAACCCAACCTATGGGTTTTGAGAGCAAGAAGTCCAGGAGCCTCTGTAGATAGCGGCTTCGGTGAGAGGGTCGCAGTGCCAACTCTCTGAAGTTTGTGTAAACAGAGCAGAAATCTCTGAGAAATCAAATAGAGACTCTCAAAGGATCTCTTTGTTTTGAAGAGAATGTAGCATTTTAATTCAACTTTTGAAAAATGACCAATAAGTAAAACAGAGGAGCTGCTTTAGACATCTTTGAGAGAGTGATGAAGAACCAAAAGGAAGCTCGCAAAGGAGCTTCTTTCCATGAAGATGTTTGTATTATCCTACTTGAATTATGGAAATTATTTTTCAGAGTCGCAGTAACCTTAAACAAACAAATAAAAACAAGAGAATAATCTTATGAATTGACGTGGAATTATTTGGATTTTAATAACAACCCGTATCTGATCCAAATATGATTTAGGGAGTTATTTAGACGAAACTACCCTTAGGGTGAAGAAAAAGGAAATTGAGACAAGTTGCTTGGATCCAAAGCTACTAAAATTTCCTTTTCTTAGTAACTGCGTACAGAAGCCACTCTCTCTATATATATTTCAACTCTCTCTCTCTCAATTACTCTATTTGCTTATTACGATCACACTGAAAACCCTAAGCTCTTCTCGCTACCTGAATCCCTTTTTCCTGACCGGATCACACACACATTATCTGAAACCAACAACGCAAGAAAGAAAGATGGTTGCGCAGGAGATATCTGATGATTTACAAGCTTTGTTTGTCGCAGCGATCGAAGCCTCTTATCTTACACGAGACCTAGGCGGCATCGAACGCTGTGTCGATTTGTTGAATAGGTTGAAGTCTAAGTCTCTCTCCGTCAGCGACATTCAACGATTCTCTAAGTCCATATTTAGGTTGGAGACTCTGAGAACTCACAAGAACCCTAAGATCCGTGAAGTATCTCAATCTTTGTTCCATTCATGGTTGGCTACTCTTTACGCACAAGGAAGAGACCAATCTCTCAAGCCAAAGAAGAAGAACCTTGTTCCAACAGAGTGTTCGAAAAAAGAACATAGATCTATCTCAAGTCTTGAACCGAAGGAAGAGATTAAGAAAAAGACAGGCCTTGTGGAGTTGAAGACAGAGACACAACGAGACAACAGAGACAAAGATGGTAAGGTTACAACCAAAACCTTGCTTCCTCCTCCCAAGAGAGTCGCTTCTTGCGCAAACCCTAATTCCGCGGCGAAAACAGAGGAGATGTTGGAGTTGTTCGAAGCAGCCAAGAAAGCTGCTGACGTGGCCAACGCTAAGGGTATTCTCTCGGGCAAAGCAGATGCGTCTCGCTGCGTCGAGGCTATCTCTTTGCTCATGAAGATGAACGTCACTCCAAAACCTAATGAGCCAAGAAGGATTATGGAGAGGCTTCAGGGACTCACAAAGCACAAAGACCGTACTATTTGCAACGCTGCATCATCCCTTCTTCAACTTTGGAGGCAGAGGATCAAAGAAGGTGAAGCCAAAGCTGCGTCTACAATCGATATGATTCTTTCCAAACCTTGTGGAGCTCATCAGATACGTGGTCAGAGCTTCACAAGAGAACCTACAAAGAAGAGGAAACTAGTGATGTGAAGATTGTTGTTTGAAAAACTTTATTCTTTTGTAAAAGTTTATGAAAAGATTTATCTGTAAGCAATTTGCTTCTATTGTCAATATATAAAATCTCACGAATTATTCTTTTCCTTAGGTTTCCAAAGAGTAACATGAGTACATTGTTTGGCATGGAAGTAACTCGTTAGATTGTTTACTGTTTTCAGCTCCTCTGTCTCCAACAAGAATTACGTTTTTTTAGTAACTTGACACTATCAAATTACAAAAGAAAAGGTTAGCGGATCACTGTATCAAGACACGTTCAAGAGTTATATTGAGTGTGAGGTTGAGATGGCATACATTTGTAGTAAAAGTATGAGTGGCATTTGTTAGTATGTTTGTGGACTTCCAGTTTGTAAACCTACCTTTTAGATCCGAAATAAACAACTCACAATTTGACACAGATGAACGAAACTGAGTTTAGAGATTAGATATAATGCAATCCAGAGGAACATGAAAACTCTTACCTGCATCATACTCCTAGGATTTGTAGTGTACGTTGTTTTAATTGTTCTTTGTTTCTACAAGTCTAGCACCAGGGACTAAAATTAACTTTGTAAGCAGAATGAATGTAGCAGGTTCTCACTAGACAAAATAAGGAACAACACGCTTGCCAATTTTTCTCTATGCAGGACTTCGGGTATTAGACAACAAGCCACCAAATTTGGAAACTGCATTAACAGTGGCCATATCTGACAAAAGAAAACCGAATTTTTCACACAAAAGAAAATCAAAATTTTTCAATTTGGGCCTTTCATTCCTTAATGGGTTTAGTTTAGCCCATTTTAGTAAGATAAATAAAAACAGACATTGGTTTTAGCCCTATAAATGTTTAAGTTTACGAAATTGATTTTTAGAATAAACATTGGACACACGTCTAATCATTGTTCTGATTTTTTTTCTTTGTCATCGGACCTGATCTAACCCCCAAAAATAGATAAGGTCCGAATCATATCTAAGGGCATCTACAATGGGAATATAAAATCTATTTTTTAGAATTTTTGTCAAAAAGAATATTTAAAATCTTTTGATAAGAATTAATCTTTACATTGACCACGTGACGACCCGTGAATAGTCTTTTTTTTTTAAACAATTTGAAATATCCAGAATTAATTAGAAATGTCCTTGTCACTAATATGTTAATGTATGATTTTTTTTTTTGGTATGACATAAGTTAATGTATGATGACAATGGAAGAATGTCACTTAGTGAAATCAAACCACACAAGTAATACTATTCAATCATCATTCTATGTTATTATTAAATATGTTTCTTATAAAATATTAGTCACGGATATGCTTTTAAAATATTACTATTGCAACTATATTAACAAATTTTGAAAACTGCAAATCCTAAGTCTTATTTAAAAATTATTGTTATACATTTGATTAAATTTGATTAAAATAAGAAACAGAATATACACATATTATTGAAATCATTGTCATAATACATTAACATTTTCATTGCGTATTCACATTTGGTGTCCAGATTGGATGAATATTAATATCCTCCACCACCTCTATTATTTTATTCACATGCATTTATCGACACTTAACGCCATCTGTGCAATCCGAACCACTAAACGTTAAAATATCCAACGGCCACGATTCGCCAACTCGATACATCACGCACCGACGGCTGTGATTGAAGCCATACCTTCCAGCTCACTCTTGCTGCGTCTGATCCTCTCACCGCCGTCATCACATCCGCTCGTAGCCGTCCCCCAAATATCCGGCACCGCCGTAGCTATCTCAGTTACATTCTCCACTGCATAATCCGCATCTTTAGTCTTTTCTGATCTTCCCACCTTTTACACCAATATAGAAGAAAAAAATTATTTTCAAATATAAATGTCTTTTTTGTTGACAAAGAAACACATTTAAACGCGTATAGTTACTTACCAGGATTGTCCGAAGCCCGACAGATTTACCCGCGGTAATATTGTGGACATTATCATCCAAAAACACCTATTTAACAAATATAAAAACAGTTTAATACGATGCATAAAAAAATAAAAAAGCTATAAAAAATAATAGTTTAAATATTTCTATAAATAAGATTATTACCGCCCGGCGAGGATCAACGTTGGCTACACGAATGCAAACATCCATTGCGGTCAACGAAGGCTTGAGAACGACGGGATGCTCATCGGGTCGGGTTGTTGACCCGAATAAGTGCGGGTTCATTGTCTCGAAACATATCATCTCTTCAAAACAATCTTCTAAACCCAATATCTTAAGAACCTTCATCGCATGGTTCCTGTCCGAATTTGTAAAAATCTGTTACACCCAAAAAAAAAGATCATTTATTATAAGAATAAATAAATATTCATGCTCTATAAAAATAATTAAAATAAATAAACTTACGATTTTTCTCTGTTTAATTTTGTTCAGAAGGTTTCGAAGTTTGTTGTTAGGTTGGATCGAGCCATACGGCAACCTTCCGTGCACGACACTGTAACCAAAAAATTTCAAGAAAAGCAACAAACGTTTTAAGAACAAAAATACTTTATATGGGAATAAATAAATATGATAAATTATATTATATTGATTGTGATCTTTTTACCTGTGATATTCATCAGGATGAACATCGTGACCTAATGCCTACAAAATTTATATGAAAATAACCGCAAGAAATGAGAAATCAATTAAGTAATTTTTCTTAAGATACAAGAACTTGGGGGAAATGAAATTACCCTGAGACCAGCGAGAGTACTTCCATAAGTCTTAAAGAGTTCAACTCTTAGACTTGAAGCTTTACTTTCAGAGAATCCAAACTTCTCCATTAGAAAATCTGCCAAGGGAAATATAATCAACCGAATGTTTATGAAAAATAGTAAAAAGTTAATTTTCTGTTTAGTTACCGTCGATGTTTTTCTTGACAGCTGGTGCTATTCCGGTTTTCAAAGGGTATAATGTGTCATCCAAATCTGATCATAGGTACAAATTACATCAAGATTGTGGATATATAAATCAAGAATAAGATAAAAAAAGAAGTAATACAACTTAGTGAATGTAATTTAAGCTTACCGAAAATGAGGCAATTGATCGGAGAGAAAGCCATTACAAGAAAATAAGTAAGCAATAATACTGATTTAGAAATTTAAGAAATTTTGAGGAAATAGCAGAACAAAGACGAAGAGGCGAGAAGAGAGGGAGAGTTTGGAGGGTATTTATAGGAAGCTGAGTCGTTTTTTATTTATGTAAATTAGTTTTAAGTCGTGTTTTTAAATGTTTTAATATATTTTTTTTTATCATGGATATTGACTGCTGACTCATAGTTCATATCCTTCTCGTGTCTATTTTATCTGAATACACAATTCTTTTTTTTTTGACAAATGATGACACATTACTCTCGAAAGTCTGTAATCACATTTTAATATGTTCGATGCTAATCAAAGCATATTCTATCTTGATTGTTTCTTGCACCATATTCCATCTTGATTATCAATATAAATGCATTTTCTTATTTAAAGAGTTTCAAAACCTTACGTGTTAAGTCTTGAAATTTTGGAACATTGTTTCAAAAACTTGCTATGATCAAGAAAGTACTTATAACACTGGTATAGAAGGAAGAGAACGACAAGTTTTTTTTAACAATGAACGTTAAATAACTTGAACTTGTATTAGAAGCTATGACATGTCGACTGCTCATGAAGAAGAAAATCAATAATCTGTTTATCCCAGCTGGTGCCGTTTTGGTTAATATAATTACATAAGGTTAGAAAATTACTTCAAGAGTAATTAAAAACGACATGACTAGTAATTACTCACTAATGATTGTAAATTGTTTTAGACGACTGACGACTAAATGTCCTAAGTATTAAATCTTGACACGCCAACCAGAAGTCTATGTGCTTAAATGATTTAATACAACCAAAAATATTGTAGCTCCCGGATGGACATTCTAGGATTCAAATGAAATTCAAAATATGGTTTTATTTCCTCATAGCTATATATGTTTAATACCGTAGGTTACTTTGAACTCGGATCATTTAGCTTCCAGATTATGCCTACTACTAAACCACTCATGTGTGATTTCATGAACTTATGTTATAATCTACAAAAACCTTTTCAACTTACTAGAAACATAGTCGATAACCAAGATTATGCATTGTGGGCGCTCGTGGTTCAATGCTTTTTAAGTTTTAACGGCCGGAAGCTGATGTTGGTTAGGCACCGCTTCCTTTCTGTTCTTCATTTCTAAAAGAGTGATAAACCAGGATAATTGAACCCAAACATAGAGGCTATGCGATACATTACTCAAAAATACTCGATGGAGATTCGAATGAAATGCCATTTACCACATGGCTTAGGCTTTTAGAGCTGTCTTCTTACCAACTATCACCTTTATGAAATTCAAAGAAGATGTCACTACCAGAGTTTTTCACACACAATACACGTGCCTTTATAGAGAAAATATTTTTCCTGACAGAAGTATCGTACGCGTTGATAAGATACGATTCGTTTGATTTACGTGTTTTGTTTTTGAGAATTTTGGTTTGTAAGTTTTCTTTTATATCAGTCAAAAAGATAAAAGTTTTTCTTAACCTATGATAAAAAAAACACAAGTACAGCGCGTAAGAAAAAATTACAGTGATTATGATAAGTTTTTTTAATTATATAATTAGTTTGGTTTTATATGTTTATTGGTGAAATAATCTAATTGGTTTGAACTTTCTGTGGACCTCTCTCAGACATCACTTCCCATTAAGAGATGTCACTAATGTGTTGGATTACTGGTTGGACATTTTATTCGACTGCATCTTTTATCGTGAAAGATTCGTCTATGATACTGAATTATCATACGTTTAATTATTCATTGATAAATTATCATTTCAGAACAAATTATTGAGCCAGATAAGAATGACGAAACTATTTATTTCGGTCCAAATCAATATGACATTTGGAAGTCTTGCAAGAAATCAAGAAAACACACGAATTGATTTATTTATGATTTAAGAATGACAAATAGTAGCTATTTAGGTTCAAATCAATGATATTTTGTTTCCCTTCATTTGGAAGTCTTGCAAGAAGACAACACACTGATTTACTATTTAAACAAAATCATTTGTGTAAATTATTATTTGATGAGTGGTCGTATTAATTATTGAAAGGAACCAATTTGGAGCCATAAAAGAATGACAATAGCTATTTATGTCCAAATCATTATACTGGGGATTCATTTTCTAGCGGGACGCATTGGACCTGTTGGAGCCATAAAAGAATGACAATAGCTATTTATGTCCAAATCATTATACTGGGGATTCATTTTCTAGCGGGACGCATTGGACCTGTCTCGCGCGAGATACGATCTTGAAAATAACTGTTCAATTCTGTGCCGTATTTTTTGTAGGTTTTCGCAGACCGTCCCATGGGACATGTGATAATACGCACAGCAGAACGATCCAGGCCACTCCAAAACGTTTCAGACCATTATAGGACATAGTTCAAATCGTTGATTTAACTGGACATAATTCATCAATCATTGCTTTGTTTATTTTTTATTCAAAACAATAATTGTAGTTATTTGTATCATATCCAAAACTTATTAACATACAAAAGTAAAAATAACTGCAGAAAATATTTTTTCATTAAAAAGAAAAACCAAATCAAAACACTACTGAATCTCGAATCTTTCATCGTTGGACCTGTAGTCGTCATCACCGGAGCTCGAAACATTATCACCGAAGCTCGAATCATCATCATCGCCCGAGCTCCTTACGTTTTCCTAGGGGAAGTCACATGAATTATATTTTACTCACTCATTCTCTCGTTTTTTTCAGGAAAAATAGAAAATAAAGAAAAAAATGTGGATTCTTGCAATCCCGCAGGATCCGTTTCGGTTCTTCCCGCAAAAGATCCAATCCCGCAAAGACCCATTCCGCGAGGCCCGCAAGCTTGCAAACCTAGAAAACCTCAATCCACTACCATCATACAACAGGTCTTTATGGGCTACACCGGCGGTCCAGGTCCTTTCGTTTGGATCACTAATAACTTCAGCGAAATAAATATAATTCATGATCGTAAATTGGGCCAAATAAGCCCACATGACTTCATTAATTTCGACCCATATAGTTTTTCAAACAGGCCCATCTTCAAATAAAGTACATTTCCTTTTTTTTTGGTCGGCAAATTAAATAAAGAAAAAAACCTCCCTCCTCCTTTCTAAAGGAAGCGCCGAACTTCTCTAGGAAGGTCTAGAAGATCAATCTCTTCTCTCTCTCACTCTCTCGCACCTTCTAAACTCCTGTCTACTTCTTCGTGTCCGTAGTCTTCTTATTAAGCTACAACTACAAACCCAATTGTGAAAAAAGATCTCTCGTTTTATCAGGTTTGTCTCCTCTGAGTCTTCATTTTTCCTACTTGATTTTAGCTTAGTTCATATTTATTCCGTGAGATAATAGAAGAGTAAGAACCCGAGAATCCGACAAATACTTGAAAACTAGTTCTAGTTCTTGTCTGAATCATGTCTTAGTTAGTTATTGAGTGTTGAGAAATGTAATGAAATCAATTTTAGTTTGTAATTATTGATTGTATGTCCGAACCTTAAAAGCTTTGTGTCTGAACAGGACAAAAATGGCAGAACAAGCATACACAGTAGCATCAGACAGTGAGAACACAGGAGAAGAAAAATCCTCATCATCTCCTTCCTTACCCGAAATAGCCGTTGGTATCGACATCGGCACATCCCAATGCAGCATAGCAGTCTGGAACGGCTCACAAGTCCACATCTTACGCAACACAAGAAACCAAAAGCTCATCAAATCCTTCGTCACTTTCAAAGACGAAGTCCCCGCAGGAGGCGTGAGCAACCAGCTCGCACACGAGCAAGAGATGCTCACAGGAGCAGCTGTCTTCAACATGAAACGCCTCATAGGCCGTGTGGACACGGACCCTGTTGTACACGCCAGTAAAAGTCTTCCCTTTCTTGTCCAAACCCTAGACATTGGAGTCAGACCTTTCATCGCTGCGTTGGTGAACAACGCGTGGAGGTCGACGACTCCGGAGGAAGTGTTAGCGATCTTTTTAGTGGAGTTACGATTGATGGCTGAGGCTCAGCTGAAACGTGCCGTGAGAAACGTGGTGCTCACGGTTCCTGTGTCTTTCTCTAGGTTTCAGCTCACTAGGATTGAGAGAGCTTGCGCTATGGCTGGACTACATGTACTTCGTTTGATGCCTGAGCCAACAGCTGTCGCGTTGTTGTACGCGCAGCAGCAGCAGATGAGTAGTCATGATAATATGGGGAGTGGAAGCGAGAGGGTTGCTGTTATATTCAACATGGGAGCTGGTTACTGTGACGTGGCGGTTACGGCAACTGCTGGTGGGGTCTCGCAGATCAAAGCCTTGGCTGGAAGCGCCGTTGGAGGTGAAGATATTTTGCAGAACACTATGAGACATGTAGCTCCACCGAACAAAGAAGCTTCAGGGCTGCTCCGTGTAGCGATACAAGACGCTATACACAGGTTGTCGAAGCAAGACAGTGTTCAGATAGAAGTTGATTTGGGAGATGGTGATAAGGTTTCCAAGGTTCTTGATAGGTTAGAGTTTGAGGAAGTGAACAAGAATGTGTTTGAGGAGTGTGAGAGACTTGTTATGCAGTGTCTAAGAGATGCTAAAGTTGACGTTGGTGATATAGATGATGTGATAATGGTTGGAGGATGTTCTTACATACCTAAAGTGAGAGCCGTTGTCTCTAACGTGTGTAAGAAGGAAGAGATTTACAAGGAGGTGAATCCTTTAGAAGCTGCGGTTAGAGGAGCTGCTTTGGAAGGAGCTGTGACGTCAGGGATACACGATCCATTCGGTAGCTTAGATCTCTTGACTATACAAGCCACGGCTCTTGCGGTTGGTGTCAGAGCCAACGGGAACAAGTTCATACCTGTTATTCCACGCAACACGATGGTTCCTGCGCGTAGAGACCTCTTCTTCACCACGGTTCATGACAACCAGAAGGAAGCTTTGATCGTTGTGTATGAAGGAGAAGGAGAGAGTGTTGAAGAGAATCATCTTCTTGGTTACTTCAAGATCGTTGGGATCCCTGCGGCGGCTAAAGGAGTTCCTGAGATTAATGTTTGTATGGATATTGATGCTTCGAATGCTTTGAGGGTGTTTGCGGCTGTGTTGATGCCGGGGTCGAAGAGCCCTGTGGTGCCTGTGATTGAAGTGAGGATGCCTACGGTTGATGATGGACATGGTTGGTGTGCTCAAGCTTTGAATGTTAAATTTGGTTCTTCTCTTGATTTGGTTACTCTTCAGAGGAAGTGATGTAAAGTTTGAGTTGAAGAGATGTCTTATGTGATCGTTTAGCAAAAAAGAGTTTGTGTGTTTTGGATTTGTTGTGGTGAAAGTTGTTGACAGTGTCTGTATGTGTAATGAAGTAATAATGTTATGCAGATTGTATAATATAACAATAAATGGGGTTTTGGACATTTGCCTTTGAGGGTGTGATAGTGTTACAAGTTTAGAACAGTCTTTAAAAGGACAGGTTGTAATTAACCAAGCTTCATGGGTCAAATGAACGTTATTTGTAATTAACAAAGCTGCAGGGCTCAATTGAATTTAGATGAACGTTTATGAAGTTGTGATCTCTTTCAGATTGTGAAAAACAAAAAACTGCAGGCCAAATGAAACGTTTGTGAAGTTGTGATCTCAAGTAGAAGAGTGAAAAAAAAAGAAAACGCTAGAAGGAGGGGTCGTACCTCCGACCTTGTGGTTAACAGCCACACGCTCTAACCAACTGAGCTATTCCAGCTTCTTACTATGTATTAATGTTTATGACTCTTAATTTTCCCTAATGTATCCGGATATCTTTGAAAGAGATCCAACCAGCACATAATGACCGTTCACCAGAGTTAAAACTGGGAGTCCACCAAAAGCATTCATGGAAGTCGCTTTTTTCACTTTATTTTAATCGACGGTGACTAGAACTCAGACCACCAGGTGGCAGAACTCATAGCGTGAGCCCTTTACCACCAGGCCAGGAGAACCTGGTTTTTAACTCTTAATTTACGTTCGTCTGTTTTCCTATTTGATGCTTACACTTTTGTTTTCTTTCACGGGCGTATACGTAATACGTTACTTACCATAAATCATGGGGTCGTGACGGCCGTCTTCTTCGACTGTATCAAATTGTATTTCTATGAGACTATGACCTTTATATAGTAGGTAAGAGAAGTCCAAATGTGTGCGCACAACTTTTGTTTGTTCCGTCTCGAGTTAGATCTCATATCTTGAGAATGACCCATATGTTTAGGTAGGTTTGGATCTTGAGTCAAAGTAATTGCTTAAATTTTGCCAACAAATCATGGATTCGTTTCTAAAACTATATACAAAAATCAGCTAAAGCCGTAATATATCAGGATGCTTTGTATTGACTACGGTAATTTCATTTACAAAATATCGGTTAATAGGGGGTTTTCAGATTGATTTGGACTTTGGATGGCATAGAGAGTCAGTACAACTCTGTTTCTGTGTTTATAAAGAAACAAAACACTAATTTTGAGTTCAGATAATTCATATTATGTATATACATTCATATAAAAAAATGTATACTAAAAGCGTAAATTTATATTGACCTATCAACCAAGTGGTTGGGCAGAGCTGGAGACAGACGGCAGAAAACCAGGCACCTTTTACCAACTCGATTAGTTTACTTAAGATTTGCATATTCTTATAGAAGTTGAGTCGTTAACCTAGCCAAATTAATAATTACTTATGGCGTTTTAACAAAACAAATTATTTAAAATCCTAAATATAAAATCATAGTAAAACTTACTTCCAAATATATTAAAGAAAACCACATTCACATTTCCACAAGACTACGAGTATGAGGTTAGATGTTTGCAATTCATGCAATAGAGGACATGTTATTTCATTGTAGAAACATTTTCCACATTACAAGGTGTTGCAGTATTACTTTACTTATTTAAAAAAAAAATCTATAGTAGAATCTTTAACTATTAGACCACCTAACTTAAAGTTATTTCAGTTTATCATTTCGTAATGAATGAATTAATCTGTATTTGTTTGCATTTGAGAGGGTTTAGATGCTTTAATTAGTGTGGAAAAGACAAAAGGTATGGTCTTATTTTTACCTAAACCAACTATCATTTTAATATTTTTGTTTTAATTAATTATTAAACCCTTATTAACTACAATTCTATAGTTTATTTGGGCGAGTGGACCTTCCAACATCCGTCTCTTAGGATTCGCAATTATTTTGTTTTGTCTCGCATTGTGCTATGTGCTTAAATCTAATGGAAAGAAGCAAAACGAATAGATCTCAATATTTAAGTGAACTACAAGCCAGGCATGTAGCATTCCTTGATTTCTTAACTATATATCCATGCAACTTTAACAAATGTTTTAAATAAGAACTTGTTTTCTGATACATGGATAGAAACTGAAGGAAGTGTTATAAATATTATAAATGAAAACATTGAGAAGTAGTAACGCACTAGTTTATGTTTCTTTTCCAATTATGTGGACTAGAATGTTTTGGTGGTGTCACACAACATACTAACCGGTACAATTGGATTATGTCTTAAGACATTAATCGTGTATGTCTACAGAAAAGAAACGGTTACATATACATAATAAATATCAACTACTTTTCCCTTTACTAAAGTATATGGATTCGTAGTAATTTAAAAACAAGATCCATGCCTTGATATAATATAAGCAACTAGTGAGGTTATCGATGCCTCAAGCTTTGCAACTCGGTGATACTTTGCTGTCTACAAGACTTTATTCTCATTGATCAAACCAAGTTCAATTTTAACTCCTCGCATAAAGTTTTTTGGACGTATTTAGCTTTCATTTTGTTAATTCGCAAGTTAATCAATAAAAAATATTTCCTTATTTGATTTGGACTTGGAGCTCCCCGCAAACTGTCTAACCCCCAAAACAAGTTTTGTCCGTATCATCAGGCATATTTACTTCCAATTATAGAGCTTTTTGCCAATAACTATGATAAACACAAAAATATGTTTTGAATTTTCTGTTCACTCACGAGTCTCGACCATGGGTTGAGAATGGTCTTTTGATATCTCGGTTTGGTACATACTAGTATAGCATGTCTAGTATCCAACATGTTAGAAGTCTTTTACGTTTCTTGTCCTTATATCGATAACATAATATCTAACTTTACAGTACCCAACCATATAAATTATCTTCAAAAAACTTAACACTTATCTCAAATTTCTTCGATCCTTTTAATCATTCAATAGTTTGAGAACGAAATAAAAATAAAATAAACCCAAAGCAATATGCACACGCTACCTCGATCGACAATGCTTGGATTTATACACATAATTACATTTGGTCATCCGGTCGTAATGCATGCAAAATTATTAATTAACCTCTATTACGAAATTGAGGTTTATTTAACAAAAACATACAAATACAAAAAAGGAAATAAAGATAAAAAATGTCAGTAGTTTTCTGAGCTAGCTTCTCTTCCTTGGAGACGATAATGTAAAAAAAAAAAAAATGTTAGGTCCGTTCTAATTAAAATCACGTGAGTCATTTATTACACGATCATTTTTTTTAATCTAGGCGGCCGCCGCGTAATCATATTCGACGTTCTTCCGACAAGAGTGAGACCATGACGTCGGAGAAAGCCCTTATGATGAACTTATGCATGTCGGTTGGATTCAACGCTAGATAACTAAGAAGCAACTCGTTCAAGTAATCATAACCGTCGTCGGGATGGCTGAGATCTCCGGCGTCGATGGCGGCATCAATCATCTCTTGCATTGATCGTCTGAAGTCAGTCAACGGATCCGGTGAGTACACGTGTTGCTTCACGGCCGAACCTCCGCTTAGAAGCCTCGTGGTATCAACGTTAGTGTTGTCGTAGTTCTTGTTCTTTGTTGTCTTGATAGTGGCACAGTCGCTATTATCAGAGAGTTCTCTTGACCGTGTTTCCGGTGAGTCGGTGATTGCATTTGATCGGCCAGGGGAAGAGAAGAAGAAGCGACGGGAAGCGAAAGCGGCGGATAGTTCAGGAGAAATGTCGTGGCTCTCGGATTCGTATGATGACGTGGCGGAAGAGGAGAAGGTGGTGGCGGTGGATGAGGAAGGTAAGTCAACGACACGGTGGTTGTTGTGGTCATTATTGTGGTAGAGTAGGTTGAAGTTGTTGATGAGAACGATAGATGGACGGCTAGGATCGTCGTCCTCAGCGGCGGCGGAGGGAGGAAGACACGGCGAAGTATAGCATTTGGTGAGATTTGAAGGGAAGCAAAGATGGAGGCTCTTCCACATGATCTTTGGCATTTTTTTGCTTGAGAGAGAGAGAGGACTTGTGAGAGAGTATAGATGTTCTAGAGCAATTGGATTTGTTGGCTTATTTTGTAACATATAAATATTAACAATGTCTCATTAGTCATTAAGATAGTAAGGGTACTTATGTAATTTAGAAACTCATTCTCTCATTTTCAAGAATGGTAACTATGCAGCTACCAAGAGTCTGAATGTTGACTATGTTCACCAATCACCACCACATGCACTTGTGTTGCGAGTTGCAAAACATACTGACTGTACTTGTTATGTTTAATTGCTATAGTTATTTTTGGATCCTTTATTTACATGTGTATTGATGTAAAATTTAAAAAGTAGATTCGAACAAATCAATTCGGAAACGTATATACACTAAAATGGTGCTGTACGTTCGAGTGAATGTGATGGTCAGATATTTACTTGTTTTCTCTTTCTTTTGGTTTTATACTGTACTTTCTAGTTTTGTTTCTGTTTACTTTCTAGACTCTGACATACAAAGCTGCATTTAACATGGGGGGGGGGGGTATCTCTTTCTCTATTCGTGAATGTTAAAATTTTATTTATTTTGGTTTATTCATATAACCATATTTATATAATGTAGAGTTGTAAAATTTGCAAAACATGAAGGATGATTGTCCATGTAAATTACACAAAGGAGCTCACGAGGAGGAAAATTCATCCATTACCTAAATAGGTCCACTCATCATGACGTAAATTACAAAAGATGTTAGTTCAAGTACGAGTACCCCTCAAATGTGGTCCGGTCGATAAGGCCAGGTCGAGTTATCACTGGTCCAACCAACCAGATCATTGGGGTCGAATTTTTTTTTCTCTGAAAAAATATCCAAAATATGATTAGCCTACATATATGTGATTATCAGTTAAGCATCTGCTCATTTTTATTTAGGATCACTATATCAAGTAACAATGGCTAAGATTGGATACCATCATTTGGTGTTGGATTGAAGATCATACAACTAAATCAAGTGAAGATTATATATATATATATATATA
>CAKOAT010497376.1:534577-560282 GCA_932364175.1 Eruca vesicaria subsp. sativa
AAAAAAAAAAAAAAAAAAAAAAAAAAAAATCGAATGACTTGACAAGCTTAGCCCAAACACACACATGACACACCCTAGCTATAATATCTTGGGGGAGATGGACCGGGTGGTACCACTTGGTGTAGTTATCCAGCACCAGAAAAGATTCGAACTCATCTTTCAATCGGATAATTAGTTTATGTGGGGCTACAAAAATATAGCTATCATATTTGTTGTTACTATTCTAGAATATCCGTTTAATTTTCCATCACCATTTAACAGCCACAAAACCGGCTGAGGAGTGGATTCTATTAAAAGATTGGTAATCTTAAGGTAAGTTGTAGAATGTTTGTGATGCCTCAAGACAACTACATGTCCATATCCTGTTGGTTTATAGACAACAACTTAGACCCACAAATTGATGTTCTTAGACTGGAATTTTTGAGACAGGTTTTCTCTATTTAAGTTTGCTACACTTGCAAATGACCAATTCGGGTCAGTTCAGCTCCGGTCATTATTGGACACAGACACTGATTCGCAGCCTGCAGCTGCAGTAGTTAGACATGAACGTTTGGCCTGAACCGGGTTGCCTTTATCCCTAATAAGACCGGACCAAGACTAAAAGTCTAAACCCTAGTTTCTTAGATTCAGCACCCAAAAAAAATATCCCGAGTTATAAATGTATGGTGGTTCTTAGTTAAGTCTCCCTCTCTCCCTCTGGTGTTATTATATGGATATGGGAACTAGTAGACAAGAAAAGGTCATTAATGCAATAAATCCAACATTTAAAGCACATGAAGCGTAAGTTGTCAGAAGTAAACATCAAGCCTAGACAACACACAGACTCAAGATTGTTCCAAAACACTCCAGCTAAGAGACCAGAACAGGAACATGTTCCTTTACATATGCAGTTTTAATTATCCTGTTTACAACAAGCTGCTTATCTTTATTTTCATCAAGTACTCATACCACAAACTTCTGGTTCAAGACACAGGTCGACTAGCTACCTCTAATCCGTTACCTGCACAAACAAAAAAAATTGGCAGCATAATCTGTAAGTTGAAACATACATGAACAAGTATCCGAACAGTGTTTCAAATAACAATTCTGGTAGACTAATGTATTCAATGCTTTTGTTCTGAATATTAACAAGAGGAAACAAACTATATGGGAGTAATATTAGCTACTATTAGGCATGTGTTTATGAGTAAAAAGAGAGATAAAATTACCATCAGGATCAAAGAAGAAAACTTGCTTGACTTTTCCATCAGGAAGAGACTTCTGGAAAGTTTCTATCCCTTTCTCCTAACACCATTCAAAGACGAGAGAAGATCAAATAAAAGATCAACTACAATCAGTATTGAAACCAATGCAGAACACTAGATAATCTTTGTGCTTAGAGGAAGCATAACTGTTTCAGACAGTCAAAATTCAATACCAAGTTACCAACCATATGATATCGCATAGTCAAAGTTGTCACGTGAACAAGACAAAGCAATGGTAAAGAAACAAGACCTTGAGAGAGCCAAGGAAAGAGTCGAAGTTGGAGACAGTGAAGCAGATGTGGTGACCCATAGGGAGATGGCTAGGATCTCGAACGGCAGAGGTGGCACTGAAAGGACCTTCAGGGAGGTTTGTTGAAGTGTTTCTCTGGATGATGTGCATTGCAAAAGCACCTGGTAAGTTAATCCATATCACTTTTAAGTCTCCAAAATCAGGGGTTTCAATCTCCTCAAACCCAAATATCTGCAAAGTCATCATGATGTATAATATATTATCACATAACAATAGAAAGTAAAGTTCAATGATCAAAGGATAAACATTAACTTGATCAAAAGGAGTGAAATCTTCAAATAAAAGAAAACTAATTTGCGAATTCTAGAGCCGATGGGTAACAATCAACACAAACATAGAACAGAAAAATTCGAGAATACAGATAACAGAGAGAACGATAATTAAGAAGACATAGTTCAAAAAAAGAGTAAGAAGATGAGAAGGTTGATTAGGTGGTTTTGTTACCTCTTTGTAAAACTGGGCGAGGCGTTTGATGTCGGATGATTCTCTCGCGATATGGCCTAGAGTCGCCATGTTTTGTCGGTTCAAAGAACAGGACCAAAGCTAAAAGCACACAACACAAAACTTAGGCTATTATTATTGGCTAAGTAAATAAGATCAGTGAGTGAGAGTAATCTCCAGGTCATCATTATTATTGGCTACGTGGCATCGAACCGATATTACACTATCTACAATCAACATAACACCGTTGGACCGGTCGGTTGAAGATTTAATTGGATTTTTAGCTTAAGCTTCGACAAAATATAATTAATTATTATTTATATGTATCTGTACTTTTGAAAATGAGAATCAAAAGTCAATGTAATTCTGTAGAAATCTAAATTAGTAAAAAAATCCAACCAATAGCAATTAGAATCTCTATATCCGGTTACACCCGGTCCGATACTAAACCCGGTTCCTCGTACTCCACCACCATCTCTTCAATCGCACTCCCTTTTATCTCTCAGATCAGACGTCAAATTCAACTCTTCACTTAAACCAATTTCCACCGAAACTTCTCCTCTCCGTTCGCCAAGCCCATCTATCAATCGAAGATTCTCGACATGGAAGGCAATTCTAGCGGAGGAACAGCAACAGGAGGAGGAGGAGGAGGGAGCGATGTGGAGTTGGTGAGCAAGACGTTACAAGTGGAGCACAAGCTTTTCTATTTCGATCTCAAGGAGAATCCTCGCGGGAGGTATCTCAAGATATCTGAGAAGACGTCGGCTACGAGGTCAACCATCATCGTCCCTTCCTCAGGCATCTCCTGGTTCCTCGATCTCTTCAATTACTACGTCAATTCCGAGGAACACGAGCTTTTCAGCAAAGAGTTGCAGCTTGATTCCAAGGTTGAATTAACTCCCCGTCTCTCTCTTATAACTTCATCACTCACGGGCGTTGACTTTTTTTTGAGTTCTGTCTGTGTGGTTTTAGGTGTTTTACTTCGACATCGGTGATAACAGGAGGGGGAGGTTCTTGAAGGTATCGATTTTTTTCGTTTTTCCGACAGGAATCTTAAGTTTTTAGCTCATGTTTTTCAGATTGGATGGTTGTCCGAATTTGAAATTAAGAATTGTTCTTTTGAGACTGGTTATCATGTTTGATAGCTTGAGATTTATTAATTTGTCCTTTTTCCGACAGGAATCTCAAGTCTTTAAGCTCATGTTTGTCAGATTGGATTGTTGTCTGAAATTTGAAATTTATGAATGTTCTTTTATATATTAGTTATCATATTTGTTAGCTTGAGACAACGAGATTAATCGATTTGTCCTTTTCCGACAGGCATCTCAAGTCTTTGTGCTCATGCTTGTTAGATTGGATTATTGTCTGAATTTGAAGTTTAGGAATGTCTTTTTTATATATTGGTCATCATATTTTGATAGCTTGAGATTTATCGAATTTGTCCTTTTCCGACAGGCATCGGAAGTCTTTAAGCTCATGTTTGTGAGATTGAATTATTGTCTGAATTTGAAATTAGGAATATTCTTTTATATATTAGTTATCAGATTTGATAGCTTGACAAAGGTGATGGGTTTGATCTGGTTTAGGTGTCAGAAGCATCTGTTAGTAGAAACCGAAGCACTATTATTGTTCCTGCTGGAAACTCCCCTGACGAAGGATGGGCAGCTTTCAGGAACATATTGGCTGAGATCCATGAAGCATCTGGGCTTTTCGTGATGCCAAATCAGGTTGGAATACTCACTAAAACATGTTAACTAATAAGCTCTCTGTTTCTCTCGGCTCTTATTCTCACTTTCTCTGGGAAACAGAAACCTTCTGATGGACAGGAACATCTGGCTGGACTCTCAGATGATGTTGGAGCTGGATTTATACCTGGCCATGGTAACCAACCAGCATCTTCTTCCTCAGAGCTTACTGTGGATCGAGCAACTGACTTGCCTGGTCAAGATGAAGCTGGATTGACCGGTGTTTCTAAGGTAATCAGAGCTGACCAGAAACGGTTCTTCTTTGATCTTGGGAACAACAACAGGGGCCATTTCCTCAGGATATCCGAGGTAAAAATTAGAAGAAACCATCTTTTTGATGTTGTTTAAACTCTTGACTCTTGAGAGCTTTGTTTTTGATAATTCATGAAAATATAGGTGGCGGGTTCTGACAGGTCGTCGATCATTCTACCGTTATCTGGTCTAAGGCAGTTTCATGAAGTAATTGGTCACTTTGTGGAGATTACCAAAGATAAGATTGATGGGATGACAGGTGCAAATGTCAGGACGATTGATCCTCCTCATAGATGAGTACTTGATTCTTTTAGGGGATGTGGAAAATTAAAATGGAATCCATTCCAATCCTCTTGAATCTCAGCGACTTCTCAAGTAGCTGTCTGATCACCTGTGTGCAATAGTTTCCAAGTAATTTATCCCTCATTCACATCATCTAAAAATAATTCAGCAGGATCATCACTTGGCTTTAGTAGCAGATTTTAAGAAAGGTTGGAGTCTGCAACTGGAAATAAGCTGAAGTCATCTACCATTTGTATCCTCTCTTCTTCCTTCCCCACTTCTCTCATTTGGTTATGTTATGTTTTAATTGTTTGTTATCAGTTTGGGTTATTGGTTGTATATCTGTTGACAGCTTTGCATTTTCAGTTGTAAAAGAATATTGGGTTTGGGGTAATGCCAGTGTGTAATAATCAATAAATAATTGAATATGGGTTGAGCAGAGTCTGAATATGAGAATCTGTAGAGAACAAACAGCTTTAAGACAAGAAGAGCAAGAGTTTAAAAGGTTAAGAGCCAAGACAAATAAACTCGGTTAGTGTAATTGCTTAACTAAAAGTTTATCTCAAAGTTTATTAACGCTTTTATCCTAAAGAATTTTGGATTCAAAATTTGATTTCTACTGTACATTTCTATAAGAAAATCACAAAAAATTGTTTACATTGGTACATACCGTTCATTATACTGCCTGAATTTTCATAAAACATAGTAAGAATATAATGTGATATATAAAATCTTTAATATAATCATCATCCAATGTTAAATAAAAATATAATAATCATCCTAACTTCTTGTCCGAAAAAAACCATCCCAGTTTAAAATAAAGTAATAACGAGTCGATATTAAAAAAAATTAAAGTCGGTGATTTATATATATCCTCTTCAATAAACCACCACACACACACCTCTCTGAAACCCTAGCCGCCTTCTCTAGAACCATCTTTTCTACCTGTACCAATTTCAAGGTTCGGACTAAAGCCTCATCTCCTTCTCCTCTCTCTATATATATGTTATCTCTCTATCGAATCTGGTCTGAATCACGTTCTTCTTGTTAAAAATCGCTTGCAGACATAATGAAACCAGACCAGATCTTGTCCTAGATCCGTCCCCCATTCATCACCATGTCGCTGTTTCTAAAAGACGACTCGATCCAAATCCGCGAGGTATGGAACGACAACCTCGAATCAGAAATGGCTCTGATTCGAGAAATCGTCGACGACTTCCCTTTCGTCGCGATGGACACGGAGTTCCCGGGGATCGTCTGCAGACCTGTCGGAACGTTCAAAACCAACACCGAGTATCACTACGAGACCTTGAGAACTAACGTCAACTTGCTCAAAATGATTCAGCTCGGTCTCACATTCTCAGACGAGAAAGGAAACCTCCCGACATGCGGTGGTTCCGACAACAAGTACTGTATCTGGCAGTTTAACTTCCGCGAGTTCGATCTCTCCTCCGACATCTTCGCTCACGACTCCATCGAGCTGCTACGCCAGTCGGGAATCGATTTCGCTAAAAACAACCAAAACGGCGTCGATTCGAAGCGTTTCGCGGAGCTTTTAATGTCTTCGGGGATTGTGTTGAACGAGAATGTTCATTGGGTTACGTTTCACAGCGGGTATGATTTCGGTTACTTGTTGAAGCTGTTGACGTGTCAGGACTTGCCGGAGACGCAAGGTGGGTTTTTCGAGATGATTAGGGTTTATTTCCCGAGGGTTTACGATATTAAGCATTTGATGAAGTTTTGTAATAGTCTTCATGGGGGTTTGAACAAGTTGGCGGAGCTGCTTGAGGTTGAGAGAGTTGGGATTTGTCACCAGGCGGGGTCGGATAGTTTGTTGACTTCGTGTACATTCAGGAAGCTGCAGGAGAATTTCTTCATTGGTTCTATGGAGAAGTACTCTGGTGTTTTGTATGGATTAGGTGTTGAAAATGGTCAGAGTGTTCACTGAAATAAAAAATAATTATTTTTCCACATTTTATAAAAAAAGTTATTTAGATTCATGTTGATGGGTTTATGTTTTTTTTTTCACATCGTAGATTAGGTTTTTTTTTAGAAGCAGCTAGATGATTGTCCAACACTGTTTTTATAACAGTTTGTGTTCTTTGTTTACATGGTTTCGTTTATTATTACAGAAGTTAAGGTTGTTGAAAAGAAAAATCTATCGGCAAGAACTGTACTCCAAATCATTTACATTATTAATTTCCTTTTTGTCAGCTAAGGTTTTATTAATACGATGGTTGGTCTACATAAACACAATCTGATGGTGACAATATATTCCTAGCTAAGAATTCATTCACATCTGTTATAATCTCATTTGCTAAGTAGGAAGCTAGCATTGCGAAACACTTGTTTCCAGTTTACAATTGTGTGTGTCCAGACAATGTCAAAGAGTGGGGATGTTGGGAAGACTTTGCTTATTGACGAATCCGGATTGAGATGAATTAACGAAATGACCCATTAACTGGCCCATTAGAATGGCCCAACAAATCTTAAAATTTCTTCGAAAACCCTACTATATAAACTCGTCACTCAATTTTCGCTTCCTTTCTACTCGTCCTCATCGTACCCTTTCCAAGGTTAGCCATTCACTCTTTTGTACGAATGTGATAATCCAATCCTCTTCCTCTTACCGAGATTTTGCTTATTTACGAATCCGGATCTGCTTTCGTTTTATTGGCAGATTTAAAAGGACTTTCGCCTTTCCTCACAAATTCAGAGAGTCATCATGTCTGGGTAAGCTTCTCTTTCGATGTAGCTATGTTGGATGTTACCACATTTCGTAATCGGTAATAGATACTGAAGTTTAGGGTTTATAGATTCATTTGGAGTTAGTTTAGTACATCATATTCTGTTTTGTTCATTTTGGATTAACTTAAGGAGAATCGTTAGTTGTAATGTTTGTAAGCCTGCTCCTAGTTCGGTTTGGTTTATTTGATTTTCGGTTAATTCGGTTCACACAACTCTAGCCAAATTAAACCGAGAACACTTAATTCGGTTCGGTAATAGGTTAGTTCGTTATCTAAAATTTTACTGAATTAAATCCAAATTTTCGATTTTCAGTTTTCATTTCGATTCTATTTTAATTTATTTGGTTAAATTTTTGAGTAATTTCGCATAAATTCTGTTAGTTAGGTTCAAAATTTGGATAAGATTTCAGTTTTGTATAAATCAGTATGATTTTTATTATATAAAAATGTAAAAAATAACTAACCGATAACGATTTATGTTTTAAATCTGCTGATTTGGACTGAACTCTTAACCAAACTTGCGCCGAAAGCCAAGATTTTTGGTTAAGTTCGGTTAGGACTATGTGTGCGTTGTAGTCTTATTCTCTCCTCTCTTCTGTTTCAGAGAAGAAGCTGCACCTGCTGTTGTTCCTCCGGTTGCTGAGCCAGCTGCAATTCCAGAGGACATGGATCTGTTGACTGCTTTGGAGCTGACTCTAAGGAAAGCCCGTGCTCACGGTGGTGTGACACGTGGTCTCCATGAAAGCGCCAAGCTTATCGAGAAGCGTGTTGCTCAGCTCTGTGTCTTGGCTGAAGACTGCAACCAGCCTGATTACGTTAAGCTTGTCAAAGCTCTATGCGCTGATCACAGCATCAATTTGCTTACTGTTCCAAGTGCCAAAACCCTCGGTGAATGGGCTGGTGTAAGTAGTCTTTATTTCTGTCTGCTCTAGATGTAAATGAGATGTTTATATTAATAATCTTGAATATGGTTTGGTTTGTAGCTTTGCAAGATTGATTCAGAGGGTAATGCAAGGAAGGTTGTTGGATGCTCGTGCCTTGTGGTCAAGGTAAAGAGTCTTTTAACACTTTTCTTGATCTGTGAATCTTGTATAATGTGTGTTGACTTGTGTCTTGTTATTTATTCGTGCTACTGTGTTTTTACTCTTTATAGGATTACGGTGAGGAGACAACTGCACTCAACATCGTCAAGAAGCATATTGAATCTAACTAAAATCAGCCAAGTCAGATTTTAAGATGCTATTTCCTCTTGTTTTCTCTGTTTTTGTTATTTAATACTTGTTTAGTGGACATGTCTTGAGATATGTTTCGGACAACAACTTTTTGATGTTATCTAGCTCATATTTAAATACTCAACCAATTCTCTGATCGAAAGTTCTTATTATCTAGCTCCCAAGGGGAAAATATGCGTTTCAATAAACTCTGATTTTCATAGGCAAAGAAGCCATACTGATAACCAAGAACAGTGTAATGTCACAGTTGCAACATAACATATAGTAGGGTGCAATGAGTAGAACTTGATACCTGTGGATGAGTAACGCAGAATGAACATTAGTCAGAAGGCACCAAATCCAATAGCCATGGAGACGAATGTTTAATAACGCTATGCCACGAACAGGTCCTGTACTTGCTTGCAGTTAATCACCAATTCAACTCTCTTCTGTATGCAGAATTATAACCGTGAAGATGACAACAAGTATGGAACTTGCATTGTTATGTCACAACTATGGCACTTGAGGAAGACCGAGTCAGGTATGATGAATCAAATCCGGACCAGAATCATGTTACAAACTTTATTGTAGAGGTAACTATCAGTAACTATTATATTTAACAGTTTTTTTCTTTGTAAATGGACAACATTTTGGTTTACATGATGCGGTAAATGAAAAAGGTTTCTAGCTAAAGTCTTGCTACAATTCTTCTCAAGTAACCACAAGGGTTGGAACTCAATACACAAACCCCAAAAGGGTGTAACACAATCATAATCTTCCTTAATTAGATTTCATCTCAATGTCTGCATCATCCTTAGCAACAGTGTCTGGAGAATCTTTTGGCAAAAGACCAAGTAGAGGCAGAGGGAGTAACGAGCTAAGATTGCACAGGATAATAAGCGTTGATAGGTTATCAAAACTGTCTCTTGTGATGCCAAACACTTGAGTCAGACCTGCCCCCATAAGTCCACCAAGAACACTGCCTCCATTGGAGATTGACATGAGTGTAGCAAAGAGAGTTGCTTCCATTCCTTCTGGACACAATCTCGCCGCTAACACAAGAACCGGCATGAAAGAAGCCTGAGCAAGAACTGTTAGGATTAGAGAGTCTCCTATTGCAAACCACTCGTCGCTTATTCCTAACTGCCTGTTAAAACCAGTCACGAGGAGAACCTGCAAGACATAAGAGCAGTGACAAAGGGTTTAGTAATATAGAAGATTAAAGATTCTTCTTCTAAAGAAGAGGTAAGAGAGACCAACCTGAGTCATCCCAAGACCTGTTCCGAAAACTGTTGTCACTAGAAAGATTTTTCTCAAAGGAACAGTTTTGAGGAAGCCATTGTACAGTCCTACTCCGAGCAACGAAGCAATTGAGGTCACAAGTTTAACTCTTCCTAGAAACTCCGGAGTAAAGCCAAGCTTGTTCGTTCTGAGAAATAGTAAACATTAGCTAGAAATTACAATCTCAGTGAACCAAGTGGAAGAAGAGAAACATACGTGAAGTAAAACATTGCTGAATCAGAGTGTGGCGTGGCTTGCCATAAGAAGATAAATAAGGTTGGAAGAAAAACATTAGGTTGCTTAATGGCACCCCATAGCTGAATCATGTTCTGCTTTGATGTCTGAAGAAAGCCAGGATTGACCAAGGTTATGTTCTCTTTCTGCATTGGCCCTGGTCTGACCACACGTTGTTCGTTGACGAGAACAGCAACTGCTGAAGTTATCAAAGGTAGTAAAGCTGTCACCCCGAATACAAACCTGAGGTATAACAGCTTTTAGAATGCCACCAAGTTAGTTATCTACGACACAAGATACAGAGAAACAAAGGAAAGCTTCTTTTCAAGGGACTGTACCTGACACCATATGACTCCACCAAGGAGCCGCTAAAGTAGGAACTCACAATTCCACCAAAAGCTGAGGATCCCCAGCATAAGGACTGCAGAGATCCCGACACGCTTTGTGACTCGCCACGTGCACGTTCAACAACCATTGAGTCTACTACCTATAACAAACTCAACACTTCAAAAACGCTGAAATATCTCTCTATTTTGTAACTTGATCCACAAAACTTACAACATCAGAAAAGGCGACAGAGAGGGAACCAAGAAGTATACAAGAAGCAGCACTATATTTACTGTCAACAAAACCAGCCATCAAGCTCCACGAAAATGCACCAAGAAGTCCTGAGAGAACTAAATACGACCTCCTTCGGTAGCCAAACAGAGGAACAGAGTCACTGCAACTCAAACAATAGTCCTTCAATATATAACTCGAAATGATAACAAATACAGAGGTGATGAAGGAACCAGCCATACCTGATAAATCCATAGAGAGGCTTAACAAGCCATGGCAATGAAGAAAGCCCCGTTATCACAGCTGTCTAGTCAAAGAGGTATACATTATTGTCAGCCTATAAAGACATTGTTCATGGAAGTCCATTTAAAAAACTTCAAAAAGCATTTCAATCTCTCCCCTTTACCTCAGCAGGATCAAGATGCAAGTCGTCTTTAAGATAGAAACTAACAGCGAGCCTAGCGAGTCCCAAAACACCTTGAACAAAATAAACCATCGCTACAGCAAAATTATCTGGCGATAACTCAACACCCAAAACTTTCTTTCTGCTACCAAAGTTTCTTCCTTTACGAGTTCTAATAGAACCATCTCTAACTCCTTCAACATCCGTCTTCACATTATCTCCTTCAGCTACACCTATACACCCAAAAGTACCCAGTTCACGAATCATAAGAAACTACTCCCAAGTTTGAATCTTTCCATGTACCCAGTTCATGAATCATAAGAAACTAATCAAAAGTGTGAACCTTTTTCGATGGAAACTTACTAATTCTGGAATCAAGAAGGAGAGATTCCTCAGAGTCTCTTCTTCGAGGAAGCTCCGGGATTGAAACTATGGAGGACATGTCTCTCCTATCCGGAGGTCTCCTGCGGCGTTGGGATCGGGCGGTGATGGGGAGGAGGCGACGTGGGAGGAAGGAGAATGGGGAGAGTGTGATTTGAGGAGAAGAGATTGTTTGGATGGAGAAAAGAGGATTGCGAGAAAACGCCATTAAACAATTGTATTTTTTTGTTAATTTTAAGGCTTTGTTTAATGAACACTCCTCCGTGTCTTTAGCTATTATGGAGTCTCCTTTCCCTCTGGATAATTTTTTTTTTTTTTTTCCATTTTGTTCCATAAATTTTCTGATTTCTTTTTAATAAAGAACAATTTATTTGTGTTAAAGATGATTGGTTGAACTGTAGCTGTAAAAATTTTACTGTAGAAAATAGTCTGTAACATTTTTTGATTTAGGTGTAAAAGATGTAGCTTTAAAATTTATTGCTACAGCAGTATATTTTCTACAGCAAAAAAATGTGGCTTTAGAAAATAAGGATTTTACAGCCATTTTTTTAATTTTTTGCTGTAGCTTTAAAAAATATGATAAATCATGATTAGTGATTTAAATGTTGTAGATAAAAATTAAAGCTAAAGTCAGCACTTACAACCCAACCAATCACCCTCAATTTGTAGGCAGTATTAAATCTCTTAGCATTAAAACAAAGACGAAAAGAGTAATTTTGTTGAGAAACTTTCAGAATATAAACTAATTCTTATAATACTTGTTCATGATTTTGATGTATTTTATTTTATTTTATTTAACATTTTAAGGCTAAAAATTATTTTACATTATATTCCATGATTGATGTTGTATACTTTGTGAAAATATCTAGGTACTGATGCTCTAAATGGATAATATTCATATAAAACGATTATAAATTACTATTCTATTTGTTTTTATTGGAAGTATGTTCTGTTTTTTTTTTTAAAGAAATTAAAAATTATTCAGTTTGAAATAACAAGGTAAAAATATGATGTTTGAGTTAATCCAATAAATATAAAGTCAATAGACATAATTTTCAAAAAGAAAAAACTATTGCATATTAGATATGCATGTACACCATATATTTTATATTCTTATTCTCATCTATTTTTCTCAACAAAAACACTCTTATAAAGAGAGCCTCTATTGAGAAAACAAAAAGAACCGCTCTTTTATCTTCCAATAATAGAAAACTTGCGCTTACTATACAAAACAATGAATCGTCTAATTACGAGAATGACCAAACATGTACATGCTTTCCCATGTCTCATTATGGGTGTCCCATGAGAGGCAACTCATCAATCATACAAGTAGGCCAAAAAATAGAAATTCAAATATCCATGACCTTATTCATGTATTCCTAGAAGGAACAATTGTAGTTTCACAACACCACAATTAATAACAACAGTAGCAAATCATTTACTGTGACCACTTGGGGAAAAAAAAAAAAAAAAAGTTGAATTATTTTTGGAAGCAACACGGCAAGCTCCGAATCCTATTCATCTATGTTTTGTTTGGCAACCAAGTAAGTGTCCAAAGTCAAAAGTCAAAATAAACAACCAGCCATTCACAAGATGACACATCACTTCTATCATGGCTTCATTCAATAATTTTAATCAACTATATAATATAATATTACCACTAATCTTATTTTACTCAAAATCAAGAAGCAAGATTCGAGTTTTTTCTTTTTTTTTGCTCGGCGTGTATATAAAGATATCGCATTGACACTACAATGTGATATCACAAACAATCATTATCCTAAATGGAGATGG
This sequence comes from Eruca vesicaria subsp. sativa, assembly GCA_932364175.1. Classification (NCBI taxonomy): domain Eukaryota; kingdom Viridiplantae; phylum Streptophyta; class Magnoliopsida; order Brassicales; family Brassicaceae; genus Eruca; species Eruca vesicaria. The sequence goes on from CAKOAT010497376.1 coordinate 547,461, forward strand.
ACGCAAACGAAACTCAATCAAAAGTGGTTGTTTCATCATCGCCGCCGGGAGGAATATCACTCCGGCCAATGACTCTTTCCGACGTTGACGACTACATGGTGTGGGCCACAGACGCTGAAGTCGCACGTTTTTGCTCATGGGAGCCTTGCACGAGCCGAGAAGAAGCCATCAAATACATAACTGACTCCGTCTTGACACACCCTTGGCTCCGAGCCATCTGTTTAGAGGACGACCGTCCCATCGGCTACATCTTGATCATGCCGGTCGATAACATCAGGAAAGAGATCGGTTATGTGCTAGCGAGAAAGTATTGGGGAAAAGGGTTTGCTACGGAGGCGGTGAGGCTAGTGACGGCGGAGATATTCAAGGAGATGCCGGAGGTTGAGAGGCTTGAGGCACTAGTGGACGTGGACAATGTGGGATCTCAAAAGGTTCTTGAAAAAGTTGGGTTTACTAGAGAAGGTGTGATGAGGAAGTTTATAATTATGAAAGGAAGTGTAAGAGATATGGTCATGTTTAGTTTCTTGCCTTCTGATCCTTTCAAGTAATTGATCAACAAAAAGATCAATTAAGATTAATATATAATGTTGGACTTTGTGTATGATTCATAAGCAACATATCAAATAAGCTCTCTGTTTTGTGTTTTTTTTGTGATATATTAGTTGCATTGTCAAAAGTTTCTTTAACCAAGTATTTGGCATTTTCGGTACTTGTATATGAGAGAATTTACATGATCAATCATAGAAACAACTTAACTTTACTTGATATAGTCATAAACTTAATTAGACGGTCAGCCAGTTACACATTGCCAAAGCACATTTGTCCCAAGTGTTTAGAGAGTGCGTAGAGAGGCTCCAAAAAAAAGGAAAAAACTGAGTGCTTAGTGAGGCAATATAAGCGTCCGTTTTGGTTGATTCTTGGCATATTTCGCAGGTTCCACGACACATGACAGACGTGATTAGTCCTTTTAATTTTTTTTTTAAATCCAAAAAAATACTAATAATTTAAGCATTTCCTAGTGATGTGCTGGGATAAATATGCTCTAAGTAAAGAAGAGTTTATAAATTCAGTTTGGGACTATGAAATTATATTAATTTATAGAGATATTAATTTATAGATTATTAATTTAAAGAGGTTATACTGTATAAAGCTAAACTTTAGCTAATAACAAACAATTTCTCTTGATGAGTGTATTGAGCCAGATCCGTGTATGTGTAGAAATATCTATAAAAAAGCACACAAACCAGAAAACAGTCTCTAATTAATGAGTTAAAAAGGTGACAAGTATAAAAAACCAGTAGAAAGAGTAAAAGATTAAGTTAAGGTCCCATGATCATTATTAGGAGAACTTTAAAAAGCCAAACCAGCTTTGATACAAAACGCTAAATTTATCATTTCCCTAATTTAAACACTTCCACAAGCTTCGGGTCGACCTCTTTATGGTCTATAAAAGTAGACATATCAGTACTCCGAAACGCTTCCATCCCTTGGATTCCAACTTTTACAATAGTGCCTTTTTCCATGTTGTAGTAGATAACAAAGGAAGGGTGTGACAACACGATTTCATTACTACTAGTAACTCCAGCAAAGCGTAACACGTCTTTTCCAACCACATTCTTCAACACAGGAGGCAACATGTATGTATGCTTCGACCACTCCTGCTTTTCAGAATCCCCTATGATCCGCAACTCTATCGTACCATGATCAAAACTAACTGAACCTAATTTGCCATTGTAGTTTATATCATAGTTTCACTAAATACTGCTCGCTTAAAAGTCGTGTCCAGTTCGATACAACTGAACTTTTCAGACCTAACGTGAAAACAAACTATTATACTTGTACGATATTTTTTGTTAGCTTTATAGTACAAAACACCATTGATGCATATTCCGTTAAACCAACGGTAATGGGGTATGCATGCAGCACTGTATTATTCTCCACTCCATTTTTTTCAGTTCCTAATGTCAGGACTTGATTCTCGGTGATATATACAACGGTCAAAGTCATATCTCGAGGATAATACCTTGAATTGTTTATAAATGGGATCATACCCCATAAATCTCATCGTTTTAAAAATGTTTCTCACCTCAACCATCCTCGTTTTCTTCATTTTGGGTAACGTTAAAGCTTGTCCCGTGCTAGGTTACATATTATATGTACTATTGAGATCTTTGGTCCCTCTATAAATTTTTTATCTGTGAGACAGACCAATCCATGGACAGGACCACTAATGTCACAGTGGTACTTAGAACCACCAAAGGGTATATGGGTAAGATGCTTGATGGCTACAGGAGAGGAATTCTTATAAGGGTTTTGAGAATTTAACAAAGTGCTTAACGTTTCACTACTTGTATATGCTGAGAATTTACATGCAATTGTAGAAAAAAACTTAATATTACGGCTATAGTAACAAACATACTTAGACCACCACCCAAGTACAGATTGCTAGGTATAAAAGAGTTTATCAAGCCAACTTTTACTTTTAGCTTTTCTCTTGATGAGTGTACCGAGCCTATTCCGTAAAGTGCACAAATATCCATAAAAAAAACCACAGTCAAGAATACAGAACAAGTAGAAAGAGTAAGAGAGACTAAGTTAAAGTCCCATGATCCTTATACAAAACGCTGAATCTATCATTGCCCTAATTTAAACACTCCCATAAGCTCCAGGTCTTCCTTATGGTCTAGAAAGGTGGACAGATCAAAACTCCTAATCGCTTCCATCCCATGGATTCCAACTTTTACAATAGTGTTTTTTTCAATGTTGTAGTATATAACGCAGGAGGGGTGCGATAACACGATTTCATTACTACCAGTAACTCCAGCAAAGCGTAAGCTGCGTAACACGTCTTTTCCAACCACACTCTTCAACACAGGAGGCAATATGTATTTATGCTTCGACCACTCCTGCTTTTCAGAATCCCCTATGACCATCAACTCTATACTTTTAGTTTTATAACCAAGCCTAATTGAAGCTAATTTTCCATTGTAGTCTATCATAGTTCCTTCAAATACTGGTCCCTTGAGAGTCTTGTCCAGATCAATATAACTGAATTTCTCAGACCTAACGTGAAAGCAAACTAGTGTAGGATTGTAATTTCCTAAATAATTAGCTTTATAATACAAAACACCATTGATGCATATCCCTTTACGCACAGAATAATGGGGCGAGCAGCACTCTATTATTCTCCACTCAATCTTTTCAGTTCCTAAAGTCAGAACTTGATGCTCGGTGATCGAACGCCACAGTTGATATCTCAATGATAATACCTTATATTGTTTATAAATGGGATCATACCCCATAAACATGATCTCGTCAGAAAGCTGTCCCTTCGGAACTACCCACATGATATTCTTCAGTTTGGGTAAGGTTAAAGCTTGTCCCGTGCTAGGGTTACATATTGTATGTACTCTTGAGATCTTTCCTTCGTTCGAAATCCGTTCATCTATCAGACAGACCAAGCCGTGGACAGGACCGCTAATAAAACACTGATACTGAGAACCACCAAAGGGTATATGCGAAAGATGCTTGACGGCTACAAGAGATGAGTTCTCATCAGGATTATGAGGCTGAGGTGACGAGAGGAATAGGAACTTGTGTTTTTCTCTGTAGACAAACAATAGATGCGGGCGAGATGAAGATCTGATGTTGAATAGGTCCGTGAAATAGGGAAGGCGAAGTATAGATGCCCAGAGCTTCGATACGCAACGACATCTCCCTAAAGACTTCATCGGTAGTCTCGAGAGTATTTCCATTATGAGATCAGTAGGGAACGTGTCTGAGTATTCTCTTTCATCCAACAAGGTCTTAGCTCGCTTATTGCCCTTAGATTTCATGGCTGAGACGAATGTGCTGTAAACCCTAGCTAGCTTCCCTCTGAGCTCGTATGGTTAGAAAGATTTTAAAGAATATAAGTAAAAGGCCTTTCACAGAAAATAGAGTAAAAGGCCTGTATAAATTATTTCTTATGCATGCTGGTTACGAGAAAGCCCATGCCCAAACTTACTTAATTTTCGTTGGTGACTTCTATTTTTAATTTTCGTCAAAAAGCTTTGGCTACGATTGGTAACCATCACTTAATCGCAGAATTGCAAGAAAAATTAATTAAGTTGGAGACATTTTAAAATTTTGCAGAATGGTAAAATACATAATTCGTATGTTTGATTATAAGTGTCATTTAAGTTTTTGTACACGGATTAGAGAAACAATTAATTTTCTATATTTTCTATATAAAACACAATTAATCATACACCTAACCATATTTCAACCAATACAAAAGTAAATACAAAATAAATTTTGCATTGAAAACCGGAAAAAACAACACTTATTTTTTCGAAAAGCAACCATCCCACTGGAAGTTGCAAGTTCCGAATTCTGATATATGTTTTGTTTGTCAACCAAGTAAGTGTCAAAAGTCAAACTTTCCAACCAACCATTCACACGTTGACACGTCATCTATTGTCATGGCTTTTGACGTATTAGCCAGTCTTGTTGAGCTTTCCTTCAACAATGTACTTAACGTTTCCACTAGAAAGGGAGAAGGATCAGATCCATAAATGAGAATACAACGACATCTGAGACGAGTCTCCGACGGTAGATAGAACTCACAAGCATATGTTTTTGTAATCTTAATTAGATACGTGCGCTGCTACACTTATTTACGTGTTGACTACTCTTCCAAAACCGTCGTCTTGAAACATCTTTGGATCATGAGCATTGATCCCTAGACACGTGATCATTGTCTCACATTCGCCGTAGAGAACTCACGTGTCCGTCCTTCAGATCTCTAATCCATCACAAAAGACTGCTCCTTTCTTCTTTTTCCTCTTTGTTAAACTAGATGGACTTCCAATCTTCACATTCGCCATAGGCGTAGAGAACTCACGTGACCGTCCTTATGTAGCTATATATTGTAATCAATTAACCGAGAAAAGAATATGGCTGCGGATGAACTGTCTCAGCGTGTACTAGAAGATCAAAGTGTTGTTGAGTTTTATTCTTGTCCCCCATTATGGTTGATTAATTTCTTGTATAAACCTTATACAGTTTAACGTTATTAATAAAATGTTGTTAAAAAAAAAAGAAGAGATAAGTCCGAAAACGAGGTTTCTGTGAGTTGAGTTGGGAGAAAGATATGTTGTGTGTGGTTTGAAGGACGAGAGATGAGATGAAAATCAAGAAATCGAGTAATTGAAATTTTTATGAAAAGGAAAGTGTCGGTAAGAAGAATAATCCTTTTCCTTATCCCTGAGAGGTTTTACTTTTTTTTTTCCTTCTTCTTTTTAATATTATGTCAAATCTCGTTTATAAAACTAAACAGCCTCTCTGTATCTTCTTCTTATTGTGATGATGATGGGAAAAAAACGTAGGTTGATGATGATGGAAGAAGCTCTGCCCCACGACGTGGTAGAGCTCATCTTGGAGAGACTTCCGGTGAGATCTCTGCTGAGATTCAAGGCTGTATCGAAGCAATGGAAATCAACGATGGAATCACGAAACTTCCAAGAGAGGCAGTTGAAGCATCATCAGCAGTCAGGAGGAAGAGATCCAGATGTTTTCATGTCGTCCGCAAGTACTCAAAGAACATATGTAATGGGTTCATCCTCCTCATCGGTCAAGATCCCTAATCCTTGGGGTAAGGAGAACCCAACAACAACAGGCTACTTCGTGTCCGGTAATAGCTGTGACGGTCTCGTTTGTCTCTACCATCCCTTGGAATCCGGTTATGTCTTCAACCCCACCACGAGATGGTATCGTCCTCTTCCTCTCTGCCAATTGCAACAACTCATGATCAGCCAAGGAGAGAGTTCCTACGAGAATGAGCCCGGCATCTTTAAGCTTGGATTCGGTAAAGACACATGCACAACTACTACTACTACTTATAAGCCTGTTTGGCTATACAACTCCGGCCTTGACAACGCTGCCACATGCGAAGTTTTCGACTTTAGCACCAATGCTTGGAGGTATGTGACTCCCTCTGCTCCTTATCGGGTTGCTAGGGTCGCCGATCCCGTCTTTGTACACGGTTCGCTTCATTGGTTCACAGATTGCAAGGAAACCAAAGTTTTGTCTTTTGATCTTCACACCGAGGCTTTTCAAGTCGTCTCTTCTAAAGCTCCTTTTCCCGCCAATTCATATGATGAGAATCCTTACTCGATCGTCTTGTGCAACCTCGACAACCGTCTGTGCGTGTCACACATGAAGGGGCCCGACCAAGTGATATGGTCCTTCAATTCAGGCAACAAGACGTGGGAAAAACTTTTCTCCATCGATCTGGATTTGAATTTTGTGTTATATGGTTCCCCAACAGTAAGCGCCTTCCGTCCACTAGTACTTTTGGATGGCAAGAAGAAGAAGAAGAAGAAGAAGGATTTGCTCTTTTATGACATTATGAAAACTGAATGTCTGTTGATATATGACCCCGAAACAGATCGTCTAGGGGATTTTACTTTCACCGCTGATAAATCCATGGGATTTCTTGTTTGTTATTTCCAGAGTTTAATCTCTATTTGATTTCTTTTTGTTTTCTTGAACAAAATTAACTTTGGGTTTTGTCTCTCCAGCCTGACTTCTTTTGTTTTCAGGTTTGTTCTTGTTAGCTTTCTTCTTTTTGTGTGTTTTGGTTGTTGAAATTTAGAAACCCTTCTACTCATGCGACCCAACTACTTAATGTTGATCCCTCTGGGTTCTCTGTCAAAGTTTAAGCCACGCTCTCACTAGATATTGTGAAAGTTCATTTACTAAGCTATATTTTTGTGTTTGCTGATTAAGAGTTCCTGTAACTGAATCATATTTATTTTGCTTCTGTTCAGGAAGAACTACGCCAGCAAAAGGAGGAAGAAATGGATGACTATTGTTCACAAGTATGTCTTAGTAAGAATTACATATAGAGAGCATCTGGTCTCTGTTTTCAAAGGTATTTTCAGAATATCTCATAACATGCTGTGTGTTATTATTATGTCCACATGTCCCTGTTCGACATCTTGTATTCATGGTTCATGCCTTTTGGACAAAAAGGTGAAAAGTCTAATCTTGTTGACTACGTAGGAAACTTCTGTCAAATCACAGCAGGTTTATAATTAGGGGAACGTCATCTAACCTCTCATCAGCTCGGCACTCATAGTATGATTTTACTTCATATGTAATGTTCTTTCTTTCTATATTGTTTTTGTAGTGGAGGAAGGGTTTAAAGCTAAGTGGTGAAGCTGCTGTTGATAAATGTACTTTAGACGGTGTACGGCGTTTGCCAGAGATGCTGAGCGCAACTGTTCATGATGTGTTATACTATATGAGCCCCATCTATTGTCAAGCTATAATTGATTCGGTATTGTCAGGCTATAATTGATTTCACTCATAGAATATTACTGTATGTCTCATCAAAATTGGTTGTATCACTGAACCGTATCAACAAAGGAGTCTGAATGTACGGTTCAGTGATACAACCAATTTTGATTAGACATACAGTAGTTGTGAAGCCTTTCCCAATGATATCCCATGAAGTTTTGAAAAACTCAGTAGAAATATTTTCCGACCACTGATATTGAGTGTGTACTGAACCAATTCTGTAACATATCCATAAACAGACCATTGCTATTGAGTGTGTATTAAACCAAAACTGAACCAATTATGTAAAATTAGAAATATACCCAACAACAAAATCACACAGAAACCAGTAAATAATAGCCATCCAATACGCCAAAAAAAGTGTCATGTTTACAAAGCCAAAGTGACAAGTAAAGATTATAAGGACTAGTTAAGGGCCAAATCAGCTTTGTTACAAAACTCTCAATTGTTCTATAAAGTCATTACTTAAACGCTTGCGTAAGCTTGAGATCCTCCACATGGTTAAGAAAGGTGGCAAACTTAAACTCAGACGAAGCTTCCATCCCTTGGATTCCAACTCTTACGACATCTTGTGTCTCGACATTGAAGTAGACAACCTTGGAAGCGTCCGATAAGACAACTTCACTAGTACCAACAAATCCAACCAAGCGGAACTTATCACTTCCAGCTACATCCTNGTAAGCTTGAGATCCTCCACATGGTTAAGAAAGGTGGCAAACTTAAACTCAGACGAAGCTTCCATCCCTTGGATTCCAACTCTTACGACATCTTGTGTCTCGACATTGAAGTAGACAACCTTGGAAGCGTCCGATAAGACAACTTCACTAGTACCAACAAATCCAACCAAGCGGAACTTATCACTTCCAGCTACATCCTCCCATGGAATTAATGCAATTTGATAGAATTGTCTATTCGTACATTAACCTATTATTTTTTGTTTATTTATTTTAAAGTGAAACAAGCATACTAAAAATTTCAAATTTTTACATTACTTATTATTAATATTATACAAATATTAACTAAATTGACCATACTAAAAATGTTATAATTCTTTAATTCACGTGATTTAATTAATATTTGTACAATATTAATAATAGTCAATATATGAATTGCCTCATAATAATGTCCAGTATATAAATAATCTATACTACTAAACAGAAGACAAAAAAATTTTCACATGTGAGTTGGACGTTCCTTAGAAATTTATAAATTTAATTATCTTAATCATAATATTTTAATATATTTTTATTTTGAATATAAATAGATATATTAAAAATATTCTAAAAAAATTGTTGAAAATGATTTTAACAAGATCTAGATATTAATTTTTTTTTTATTAAATATTTTGTCCCCCCAAAAAATTATTTAAATAGTTACACTAATTTAAATTAATAATAAAAATATATATTAATATATATTCAGTTATCGTTTGTAAAATGAAAAATAAAATTTCATACTAAAATAATTATTATACTAAACTAATATGATAAAATTATATTCAATTAATATAATAATATATTTTATTTTACAATATACATATCATCTATACTATTAAAGCTGAAGTACAAAAAGCTAGTGTTTGGAAACATGAATAGGTATTTAAAATTATAATGTTTGGAAACAAGGATAGCCTACAAATCTAATGGGCTTATTTATTAAACTAAAGATTATTGCGGCCCAAAGTATCATTATTATTGTTTTTGGGTTTCTATCATTGATATTACTTTATTTCTGAAAATTATTTATACATATATGTATTCATTTTTTAAATGTATTTAAAATAAATCAAGAATAATATATATTTTATTTATATAATTTATATTGACTATTGTTAGAATTTTTTAACAGTGATATACTAGCCTTTCAATTCTTCATTAAAAATTAACTTAAAAATTTGAATAAATTGTTTAATGTATATAACTTTGCACCAAATTGAGCATAATTTTTTTTTATAAACTATTAATAAAATATTTACGGGTCACAATATATACCATAAAAAAAATACCCGCCCAGTCGGGCGGGTTATGATCTAGTCTATACTATTAAAGTTGAAGTACAAAAATTTATGTGTTTAGAAACATGAATAGGAAATATTTAAAATTATGATGATTGAAAACAAGGATAGCCTACAAATCTAATGGGTTTATTTATTAAACTAAAGATTATTGTGGCCCAATGTACTATTATTATTGTTTTTGGGTTTTCTATCATTGATATTACTTTACTTTTGAAAATTATTTATACATATATGTATTCATGTTTTAAATGTATTTAGAACAAATTAAGAATAATATAAATTTTATTTATATAATTTATATTGACTATTGTTATAAATTTTTAAACAGTGATATACTAGCCTTCCAATTCTTCATTAAAAATTAACTTAAAATTTGACTAAATTATTTAGTGTATATAACTTTGCACCAAATTTAGCCAAAAAAAAACTTTATAAACTATTACTAAAATGTTTACGGATCACAACATTTTACAGCGCCCATGTTATACAATACAGTGATAAAATACAATGTTTAAACTGTAGACTATTACTTAGTAAAATTGGAACCATTAAATTGTAATTTTCAAAAGTTATATATACCATAAAAAAAAGACCCGCCCAGTAGGGCGGGTTATGATCTAGTATATATTAAAACAGAAGTCATGACTTGATTTCATGTGTGATTTTTTTAAAAATGGACTATTACTAGAAAGTTATGTTACATTAGCTCTCTAATAATATTATCATTATTATATCTTATAATATGCTTAACAATTTTGTTTTTGGTAAATTACCCCACACCTTCCAACTTAGTTACGCAAAATATGTCAATAGATATAAATTTAGGAATCTTCTATTATTTATAAGGAAATATGTCAATAATAGTTAAATGCATCCAGAATATATTAACAAAAATCACAGATTATTAATATGTAATATTTATATACCTTAATAAAATTTACACGTTATATATATTAGATAAATTTATTTCGATGTAAAATTTTAAAATTGTATTGTTTAAAAAAAGAAATTGTTTAAAAAATTCCTTTTTAATAAACTTTTTATAATATTAATTTATGAAGCTATAAGTTTAGTTTTTAGCAAAAATTTCTTCGAAGTTTATATTATCTTTGCAAATTAAATTACACTAATATTTAATCAAGCTCTATTTATATTACTTTATCTAAAAATGAAATACTAATCTAACAAACAATAAAATATAGAAGAAGAAACAAACACATGTTTNGTTTGAAAGTCATGTATAATATAGAAAATTTGAAACAATCTATTTGATTAAAACACTTATTATATAATATTATTATGTTTGAAAAACATTTACTATACATATCGTAAATATGTGATTACTATAATATATACCAATTTACAAGTGAAAACAAAATGTTTATATAACTATAAACGAAAACAAACACCCGCGCGGTTGCGCGAGTCAAAATCTAGTTTATGTTAAAATAATATAATACGTTAGCAAAAATGGTCACACATAGTAAACTATATAATAAATGTTTATAAATTAACATATCTTAAACTTTTATATATGCAATAATATCATCTAAATAAATAAACACAAAAATTACTAAAAATCTAGAGCTTTGAAGTGTGGGTAATTATTTAATATAAATTAAATAAAAATTGATTTGTAAACTTGTTGTTTCATGTACATTTAATAATCAAATGCAACAACAAATTTTTTTTGATGACCTTAGTATCTGGATGCTCCTGAAAGAGATCTAATTAGCGTCTAATAACCATCCACCAGAAATTTAGGCATAGTCCGCCATGGAGCCTGCCGAAGGCATCCAGAGAGGCTGGTGATTACCTCCTATTAATCTATTAGTGGTCACATGCTGCTTGGATATTGATTTCTGTGATTGGGTCCAAAAATCCCTTAAAATATTACCACAAATCTATTAGCAACCACACTTTGGACCATGCATCTATTGGATAAGACTCTAAAGTGTGGCATATCCGCTTGCCACAAGGAATCAACAAATTAATGTGACAGTTTGAAACAATTGATTAATTATGATATGTAATTATAAAATTATTATATTTGAAAAAGTTATATAAATATTTAAATATATAACTAACATTAAAATATATACCATTGATTTAAAAAAAAAAACAAATATGTGTGTATATATATATAACTATATGAAATATAAATAAAATTTGTGCGGTTGCGCAAATTAAAATCCAAGTACCAATTAATTTTGTTTTGTTGCATGTTTTTTGCCAAGAACGGCGGTTTTGGGATCACAAACACATGTTTTATATCAATATCATTTAACATGTGCATAAGCTTCACATTCTCTGCATTGTCGTTTTTCTTTTTTGCTAAATAATTCTCTGCATTCTCTACAAAGGCGTAAGCTCTGTTACCTTTAAAGGCTTCCACTCCTTGGATTCCAACTCTCGCGGTAAATGTATGAAGGCTCGGTTTGGCTAGACGCTTGGTTCAGTGACTACACGAGTTCATCTAAATAGTTTTCCTTTTTTCCAATACATTTCTGCACGAAGCTGACAATACGGATGTATCCTCGTACAACTTCTATTTTTTTCCAGCATCTTCTAAAACCTTTCATATTTCACCATGGTAGTTTATCAATATTTTATTTTAAACCAAGTTGTACTCTGACCTTTTCAGTATTTGCACATACAGAGAATTACACATTATCAGTTACAGAAATCTAATCACAGGATCACAGAGTTACACATTTGTTGGTAGAGAAGCTACTGTTAGCTAAGAACAAAAGCCATTGCTCGTGAGTGATGTACTGAACCCATTCTGCAAAAAAGTGTAAACATATCTATAAAATACTCCCTTAAAAACAGAGGCCACCCCTTGATCTTTGTGTGATAGACAGAGAATTTATATTATCAATTATAGAAATCCAATCAAACGATCAATCAGCTAGATGGAGAAGAGTTTAAAGCTTAATGTTAGCCAAAAACAGACCATTGCTATTGAGTGTCTACTGAACCAATTCTGTAACATATCCCCCCATAAACAGACCATTGCTATTGAGTGTGTATTAAACCAATACTGAACTTAGAGATATACTCAACAACAAACACACAGAAACCAGGAAATAATAGCCATCCAATACGCCAAAAAAAAAGTGTCAAGTATTCAAATCCAAACTGACAACTAATAATTATAAGGACTAGTTAAGGGTTATTTATCATAAGAAATTAAAAGCCAAATCAGCTTTGTTACAAAACTCTCAATTGTTCTATAACAAACATTCATTTAAACGCTTGTGTAAGCTTGAGATCCTCCACATGGTTAAGAAAGGTGGCAAACTTAAACTCAGACGAAGCTTCCATCCCTTGGATTCCAACTCTTACGACATCTTGTGTCTCGACATTGAAGTAGACAACCTTGGAAGCGTCCGATAAGACAACTTCACTAGTACCAACAAATCCAACCAAGCGGAACTTATCACTTCCAGCTACATCCT
>CAKOAT010497376.1:561400-606447 GCA_932364175.1 Eruca vesicaria subsp. sativa
TTTTTTTTGTAACGTTAAAGCTTGTCCTGAGCTAGGGTTACATATCATATACACTGGTGACTTCCGCTTACGCATAAGCCTAAGTGAAACCAAGCCTTGGACATGACTACTAACTTTGCAAGAAGAGCCAGTAAAGGGGACACGCGATAGATGGTTGGCGGTTACGGGAGACGTGTCGTAATCGAGGTTTCGAGGCTGAGGTGACGAGTGGAACACAAGGTTGTCGTCTTCACTGGAGACGAACAATAGCTGCGGGTGAGATGAAGCACGTGTGGTGAGTAGCTCTGTTAGATAGGGAAGGGTGACTATTGAGCGCCAGAGCTTTGATACGCAACGACATCTCGCTAAGGACTTCATCGGTAGTCTCCAGAGTATTTCGATTATGAGATCGGTAGGGATTGGCTCTGAGTTTTGTCTTTCATTCGATAAGGTCTTAGCTCGCTTGTTGCGGAAAGATTTCATGGGGGACATGACTTTGCTGTAAACCCTAGGTAGCTTTCCCTCGGTTCGTATGGTTTCAAAGATTTTAAAAAATAAAAATTAACTAGAGACCGGCACCCCGGCTGGATGCTTGATTTAAGTTACCTTCCACTTAAACACATAAACATGTGGTTTTATACATAATATATTATTGTGTTAAAAAAAAAATTACATAATATATTATTTATAATAATCTTTTATTTATATATAATACTATATTAAAAATTAGAAATTAATGCAATTTGATATAATTGTCTATTCGTACATTAACCTATTATTTTTTGTTTATTTATTTTAAAGTGAAACAAGCATACTAAAAATTTCAAATTTTTACATTAGTTATTATTAATATTATACGAATATTAACTAAATTGACCATACTAAAAATGTTATATTTCTTTAATTCACGTGATTTAATTAATATTCGTACAATATTAATAATAGTAAATATGTGAATTGCCTCATAATAATGTCCAGTATATAAATAATCTATACTACTAAACATAAGACAAAATTTCTTTCACGTGTGAGTTGGACGTTCCTTATAAATTTATTTATTTTCATCATAATATATTTTTATTTTAAATATAAATATATCTTTGAAAAAATTCTAAAAAAAATTTTTGAAAAGGATTTTAACAAGATCTAGATATTATTTTCTTTTTATTAAATATTTTGTCCCCCCAAAAAATTATTTAAATATTTACAATAATTTAAATTAATAATAAAAATATACATTAATATATATTCAGTTATCGTTTATAAAATGAAAAATAAAATTCCATCATATAATTATTATACTAAACTAAATATGATAAAATTATATTCAATTAATATAGTAATATATTTTATTTTACAATATATATATTTATGTTAAAATAATATAATATGTTAGCAAAAATGGCTAGACATAGTAAATTATATAATAAATGTTTATAAATTAACATATCTTAAACTTTTATATATGCAATAATATTATCTAAATAAATAAACACAAAAATTCCTAAAAATCTAGAGCTTTGAAGTGTGGGTAATGATTTAATATAAATTAAATAAAAATTGATTTGTAAACATGTTGTTTCATGTACATTTAATAATCAAATGCAACAACAAATTTTTTTTTGATGACCCTAGTATCTGGATGTTCTTGAAAGAGATCTGATTAGCGTCTAATAACCGTCCACCAGAAATTTAGACATAGTCCGCCATGGAGCCTGCCGAAGGCATCCAGAGGGGCTGGTGATTACCTCCTATTAATCCACTAGTGGTCACATGCTGCTTGGATATGGATTTCTCTGATTGGGTCCAAAAATCCCTTAAAATAATTATCACAAATTCATCAGTAACCACATTTTGGACCATACATCTATTGGGTAGGACTCTAAAGTGTGGCATATCCGCTTGCCACAAGAAATCAACAAATTAATGTGACAGTTCGAAACAATTGATTAATTATGATATGTAATTATAAAATTATTATATTTGAAAAAGTTATATAAACATCTAAATATATAACTAACACTAAAATATATACCACTAATTTAAAAAAAAAACAAATATGTGTGTATATATATATAGCTATATGAAATATAAATAAAATATTTGTGCAGTTGCGCGAATCAAAATCAAGTACCAATTAATTTTGTTTTGTTGCATGTTTTTTGCCAAGAACGGCGGTTTTGGGATCACAAACACACATGTTTTATATCAATATCATTTAACATGTGCATAAGCTTCACATTCTCTGCATTGTCTTTTTTTTTTTTTTTTTTTTTTTTTTCTAAATAATTCTCTGCATTCTCTACAAAGGTGTAAGCTCTGTTACCTTTAAAGTTTAAAGGCTTCCACTCCTTGGATTCCAACTCTCGCGGTAAATGTATAAAGGCTCGGTTTGGCTAGACGCTCGGTTTGGCTAGACGCTCGGTTTGGCTAGACGCTCGGTTCAGTGACAACACGAGTTCATCTAAATAGTTTTCTTTTTTTCCAATACGTTTCTGCACGAAGCTGACAATACGGATGTTATCCTCTTACCACTTCTATTTTTTCAGCATCTTCTAAACCTACAATTTTTCATAATTCCCATGGCTGTTTATCAATATTTTCTTTTAAACCAAGTAATCGAACCTTTTCATAATTCCCATGGCTGTTTATCAATATTTTCTTTTAAACCAAGTAATCGAACCTTTTCAATATTTTCATATACAGAGAATTACACATTATCAGTTACAGAAATCTAATCACAGGATTACACATTATCAGTTACAGAAATCTAATCACAGTATCACACAGTTACACATTGGTAGGTAGAGAAGCTACTGTTAGCTATGAACAAAAGCCATTGCTCGTGAGTGATGTACTGAACCCATTCTGCAAAAAAGTGTAAACATATCTATAAAATACTCCCTTAAAAACAGAGGCGATCCCTTCATCTTTGTGTGATAGACAGAGAATTTATATTATCAATTATAGAAATCCAATCAAACGATCAATCAGATAGAGAAGAGTTTAAAGCTTATGTTAGCCAAAAACAGACCATTGCTATTGAGTCTACTGAACCAATTCTGTAACATATCCCAATAAACAGACCATTGCTATTGAGTGTGTATTAAGCTAATACTGAACCAACCATGTAAAGTTAGAGATATACCCAATAACAAACACACAGAAACCAGGAAATAATAGCCATCCAATACGGCCAAAAAAAGTGCCAAGCATTCAAAACCAAAGTGACAAGTAAAGATTATAAGGACTAGTTAAGGGCTCTTTATGATGAGAAGTTAAAAGCCAAATAAGCTTTGTTACAAAACTCTCAATTGTTCTATAACAAACATTTTATTTAAACGCTTGCGTAAGCTTGAGATCCTCCACATGGTTAAGAAAGGTGGCATACTTAAACTCAGACGAAGCTTCCATCCCTTGGATTTCAACTCTTACGACATCTTGTGTCTCTACATCGTGATAGATAACCTTGGAAGCGTTCGACAAGACAACTTCATTAGTACCAACAAATCCAACCAAGCGGAAGTTATCACTTCCAGCTACATCCTCCCACATAGGAGGCAACACATATTTATGCCTCGACCACTCCTGCTTTTCGAAATCTCCAATAACAAACAACTTAATACTACTACTATCTTTATCAACGACGCGACTCCCATGAGAGATAAGTGAAGCTAATCTACCATTGTAGTTAATCAGAGTGCCATCAAAAACTACTTCGCTAAAACTTGCTTCCACTTCAATAAAACTAAACGTCTCAGACCTAACGTGAAAACAACCAATCATTTGATTTCCTCCTGTTTTATAAACTGGATAATACAAAACACCGTTGATGCATACTCCTTGTTGGAATGACTCCTGAGATGTGGAACACGTGATCGTTCTCCATTTAAGTTCTCCCCCAGTTCCCAATGTCAGAACTTGACACTTATCAACAACTCGATTCTGGTCAAAAAGAGTGTACCTTGTCAAAGACAATACCTTGAACTGATTATCAACAGGATCATAACCTAAAAGCATTCTCGACCTAATAAAGCTCGTCCTCTTTAATTTCGGTAACGTTAGAGCTTGTCCTGAGCTAGGGTTACATATCATATACACTGGTGACTTCCGCTTACGTATAACCCTAAGACAAACCAAGCCTTGGACATGACTACTAACGCTGCAAGAAGAGCCACGAAAGGGGACACGTGATAGATGCGTGGCGGTTACGGTAGGCGTGTCGTAATCGAGGTTTCGAGGCTGAGGTGAGGCGTGGAAGACAAGGTTGTCTTCTTCACTGGAGACGAATAATAGCTGCGGGTGAGATGAGGCACGTGCGGTGAACAGCTCTGTTAGGTAGGGAAGAGCGATTATTGAGCGCCAGAGGTTTGATACGCAACGGCATCTTGCTACTGACTTTATTGGTAGTCTCGAGAGTATTTCGATTAGGAGATCGGTAGGGATTGGCTCTGAGTTTTCTCTTGCTTTGGACGAGGTCTTAGCTCGCTTGCTGCGCTTGGATTTCATGGTGAGAGAGAGATGACTTTGCGGTAATCAAAAGAGCTCTAGCCTCTAGCTAGCTTGCCTCTGAGTTTTTGTATTGTTTCTTTCTCCCTGGCAGCCGAAACAACAAGCTAAACCTAATATAGAGTACATTGTCATACTTGGGCCTGGGCCTTTAACTCTGGATTTCAAAGAATAAATTTAAATGGCGGTTTCTTGGTTAAGAGAAGCAAGCCTATATAGCTAGAATATTGAGAGGTGGCTTGAGGCCTTTTGTTGACATGGACAAATTTAGGATCTCAGAGCATCATTATCCCATGTATTTATCGACGGTTGTTTAACAAAAACTAATATAATAGTAGGTGAATCTCAGTGGGTTTCACAAAATTTTAAGCACCAGCATTTCTACAACTTATTTAAACATCATTGTTTACACTATTAGCGGATCCTACTAAATACGTGATGGTCCGCGATTAATTTGTTTTTTAATTATTTTTATCAGAAAAAAAAAATTAAGCACTCAATTATGAATTGTTAGGATAATGATGCTTTTAAAGTGTTGTTGATATAGTTCTTCTTACCTTCTGACACGCTTGAATTGATAATCAACATAAGAGATTTACTAATCAAAATTCAGTATGTTGGTTTTTGAGTATGATTCATGTAGATTATTAAGTAATCGAATAAGGACTCTGCCCCATATGTTCTGTGAGCACCCGCAACAATGGTCCTTAAGGAAAAAGAAAAATGGGTATTTCGGATTATATAAGGATATTTCAATTTTTTTCTTTAAAAAAAGAAAAATTGACCATTCACGGGCCGCCACGTGGGAAGTGGAGCCCGCGAATAGTGTAAGGATCAATCCTTAAATAAGGATTTTAAGGATAGAATCCTTAATTGTTCATGAGACCTACTGATTATAAAATTAATATTTCTCTAAGGATTCCCCTAAAGGACCCGTGGTTGCGGATGCTCTTAGAACCCATTTTGCAGAGTGTAATTAGAGCATGTGCAACAACAATTCTTACCGAATCCTTAGGGGGAATCCTTAGGGAAAAAAGGGGCATTTCGGATTATATAAGAATATTTCAGATATTTTTTTTTTAAATGACCATTCACGTACCGCCATGTGTGCAGTGGAGCCCGCGAATAGTGCAAGAATCAATCATTTAATGATAGAATCCTTAACTATTCATGGGACCCAATGATTATAAAATTAATATTTCCCAAAGGACTCCCCCTAAGGATTGCCCATTGCATATGCTCTTATATCTATATAATACTCTCTTAAAATCAGAGGAAACTTCTTAGGAATTTTTTTTAAAAAGCTTATGTTAGCCAAAGACAGACCATTGCTATTAGAGCTAAGAATTTGAGTGATCATCTACGGGTCCCTTCCCATTTGATCTTCTGCAGGACGGATGCGGATCGAACAATTTAAAGAAATTGATTGGCGAGTGTGGATACGGATACTGGTTATGAGTATTTTATGCGGGACGGGTGTGGGTTCGTGGATTTTGAATCTCGGATACCCGCTAACACACAAAATATTTTTTTTTTTTTAATTTTTAAATTGTGTTTTTTTGTTAGAAAAAATATTTTTGGAAAATAAATATTTTTTTAAAAAAAAAATACAGTAAATTTGTAAAAATAATAATTAAAAATTTTAAAATATATAATTTTTCTTATAAATATATTATTTTAAAATAAAAATTAAATTAAATAATTAAAAAATATATAACCCACAGGTTCCATGTATTACCCGTAAAATTAAGCGGGACGAGCGCGAGTAAGGCGAATGCGAGTGTAAATTTATACGTTCCTGGATTGTGCGGATCAGATTTTTTTGACAAAAAAAAAATTAAAACTCGCGGTTGTTGGATCAGCGAGGCATGTTTGACCCGCAACCCAGCCCTAATTGTTATTGAGTGTGTACTAAACCAATACAAAACCAATTATGTAAAGTTATTGATATAGCCAACAACAAAAAATCACACAGAAACCAGGAAATAATAGCCATCCAATAGGCCAAAAAAAAGTGTGAAGTATTCAAATCCAAAGTGATAAGTAAAGATTATAAGGACTAGTTAAGGGCTCTCTATGATGAGAAGTTAAAAGCCAAATCAGCTTTGTTACAAAACTCTCAATTATTCTATAACAAACATTTATTTAAACACTTGCGTAAGCTTGAGATCCTCCACATGGTTAAGAAAGATGGCAAACTTAAACTGAGACGAAGCTTCCATCCCTCTTACGACATCTTGTGTCTCTACATTGTAATAGATAACCTTGGACGGGTCCGACAAGACAACTTCATTAGTACCAACAAATCCAACCAAGCGGAACTTATCTCTTCCAGCTACATCCACCCACGTCGGAGGCAACACATATTCATGCTTAGACCACTCCTGCTTTTCGAAATCTCCTATAACAAACAAATTAATAATACTACTATCTTTATCAACGACGCGAAGGCCATGAGAGATAAGTGAAGCTAATTTGCCATTGTAGTTTATCATAGTGCCATGAAAGACTGATTCCCAAAAAAAATCTTCCACTCTAATAAAACTAAACGTCTCAGACCTAACGTGAAAACAACCAATCATACCCCTTCCTGTTGTATTAACTGGATAATACAAAACACCGTTGATGCACACCCCGTGCTGGTAAGAATACTGAGGTGTAGAACACGTGATCGTTCTCCATTTAAGTTCTTGTCCAGTTCCCAATGTCAGAACTTGACAGTTATCAACATCTTGATTCTGATCAGAAGGAGAGTACCTTGTTAAAGACAATACCTTGAATTGATTATCAATAGGATCATATCCCAAAAGGATTCTCCCTCTAATAACACTCCCTCTCGCCCACTTTAATTTCGGTAAGGTTAGGGCTTGTCCTGAGCTAGGGTTACATATCATATGCACTGGTGACTTCCGCTTACGTAAAACTCTAAGACAAACCAAGCCTTGGACATGACTACTAACGTTGCAAGAAGAGCCACGAAAGCGGATACGCGATAGATGCGTGGCGGTCACGGGAGGCGTGTCGTAATCGAGATTTCGAGGCTGAGGTGACGAGAGGAATACAAGCTTGTGGTGCTTTTGTCTGTTGACGAGCAGTAATTGCGGGTGAGCTGAAGCTCGGGTGGTGAAGAACTCTGTTAGACAGGGAAGAGCGATTATTGAGCGCCAGAGCTTCGATACGCAACGACATCTCGCTAAGGACCTTATCGTCGGTAGTCTCGAGAGTATTTCGATGATCAGATCTGTAGGGAAGATTTCTGAGTTATCTCTTGCGTTCGACACCGTCTTGGCTCGCTTACTGCGCTTGGATTTCATGGCTGAGAGTTGATGACTTTGCGGTAAACAAAAGAGCGCTAGCTAGTTAGCTAGCTTGCCTCTGAGTTTTTGTATTGTTTCTCCCTGGCAGCCGAAACAACAAGCTAAACCTAATCCAAGAGTAAATTGTCATACTTGGGCTTGGGTTTGGGCCTTTAATTCTGGACTTCAAAGAATAAAATTAAACTGGCAGTTCCTTGGTTAAGAGAAACAAGCCTATATAGCAGCATATTGAGAGGCTTGAGGCCTTTGTTGACATGGACAAATATAGGATCACAAAGTGTTGTTCATATAGTTCTTTCTTACCTTCTGACACACTTGAATTGATTGATGATCAACATAAGAGAGATTTATTAATCAACATTCAGTATGTTGGTTTTTGAGTATGATTCATGTAGATTACTTAAGTAATCGAATAAGGACTCTGCCCCATATGTTTTGTTATTTAGATCTGAAATTATAGGAGACCTTACATATACATATATCTACAAAGGTGTTTACTCTGTTACCTTTTGAATGCTTCCATTCCGTGGTGTGACGCTTGGTAGTGCAGTGATAAGTAGTAGCACAGGCTCATTTGCCAGAGTCCCTCAAATGAAATCTAAATAGTTGTTTCTAAATACATATCTGCACGAAGCTAGCTGACAATTCATATATGTAATACTCTGAGAATTTCTCTTTTTAGCATTTTCTAAAACCCAAAACTTAAAACATACAAAGACAGACCTTTTTTTTTCTTTTACTTTTATTTGAATAAAACGATAACAATTTTGGTATGACCCGAGTCATACAGTTCAGGAAAAGATTACAAAGTGAAATGATCATTACATGATCCTGAAACAATCGTTGCAAATGCATTGATTGACGGTTAGAAGGATAGGTAGTGCTAGTGTTTTCCTCGGTTACCTCTTCCTCGTGATGTTGATTACAAAGACATACCTTTATCACATAGTTGCTGCGTTTCTCGATATTGTAGTATATAACCTGAGAAGGGTGCGACAAGACAATTTCATTGGTACCAACAAATCCAACTAACCGTGACATGGCTCTTCCAAATAAATTTATTCCAAAAAGTAGGTAACTCGTATTTATGCGTCGACCACTCCTGCTTCTCGAAATCTCCTATGACAACCAACTCAAAACTTCCACTTTCTCCATTAACGAAGCGAGAACTTTGAGAGATAAGTGAACCTAATTTGCCATTGTAGTTTACGAGAGTGCCACGAAAGACTGCGTTAATAAAAGTTTTTTCCACTTTAATAAAACTCAACTTCTCAGACCTAACGTGAAAACAGCCTATCATATGATCAAATCTTCCTCCTGTACGAACTGGATAATACAACACACCGTTGATGCATATCCCGTTGTGGAAAGAAACATGGGGGTGTGGAACACTCTATCGTTCTCCATTTAAGTTCTTCTCCAGTTCCCAACGTCAGAACTTGATGTGTTATGACATTGGATGTCTTTGAGTATCGTGTTATGGACAATACCTTGAATTGATTATCAATGGGATCATACCCCAAAATGCTTCTCACACCTAATCAACCTTATCTTCAACCTCTTTATCTTCGGTAAGGCTAAAGCTTGTCCTGAGCTAGGGTTACATATTAATTGTACTGGTGACTTCCGCTTATGAATAACTTTAAGACATACCAAGCCTTGGACATGACTACTAACGTAACAGGAAAAACCACTAAAGGGGACACTTGATAGATGCTTGGGAGCTACAAGAGACACGTTTTTAAGATTCTGAGGCTGAGGTGACGAGAGGAATACAAGCTTGTCTCCGACTCTGTAGACGAACAATAGCTGCGGGTGAGCTGAAGCACGGGTGGTGAATAGCTCTGTAAAATAGGGAAGAGCAACTATGGAGCGCCAGAGCTTTGATACGCAACGACATCTAGCTACGGACTTCATCGGTAGTCTCGAGAGTATCTCGATTATGAGATCAGCAGGGAACGTCTCTGAGTTTTCTATTCCATTCGACACCGTCTTAGCTCGCTTACTGCGCTTAGATTTCATGGCGGAGATGACTTTGCTGTAAACCCTAGGTAGCTTCCCCTGAGTTCGTATGGTTTCAAAGACTTTAGAGAATAAAAATTAAAGCGGCGTGTTTAAAGTTTGATCTCCGTGTATACATATTGTGCATGCTTTCTTGGTTAAGAGAAGCCCAACCATATAGCATACTGAGAGGCTTGAAGCCTTTGTTTACGTGGATAATGTAAGATCTCAAAGGATATGGTAATGTTTAGTTTCTTGCCTTCTACATATTATATTGATTGATTAACAAAAAGATAAATTCACATTCAAGGTGTTGGACTGTTGAATTTTGTGTATGATTCACATGCATGTAAACACATTATTTTCTCTCTTATTTTCTTCTGTACTTGTGAACTTGATGATTGATTATGGTAATACCAAAATATTTCTATAAACCATGTAAAGTACAGACCTAAAACATTTTCATAGTAGTGGCTAATACAAATTAATTTTGTTTTTTTGCATGTTTTTGCCCGGTTTTGGGATCACAAACACACATGTTATATATCATTTTACATGTGCATAAGCTTCACATTCTCTGCATTGTCTACAAAGGTGTAAGCTTAAAGGCTTCCACTCCGCAGTAAATGTAGAAAGGGCTCGGTTTAGCTAGACGCTTGGTAGTACGGTGAGTCAGTGATCCTGCAAGAAGCTGACAATAAGGATGTATCCTTTGACATTTATATTTTTCAGCATTTTCTAAAACCTACAATTTTTCATAATTCACCAATGTAGTTTATCAATATTTTCTTTTAAACCAAGTATTCGAACCTTTTCAGTATTTGCATATACAGAGAATTACACATTTTCAGGATCACACAGCTACACATTGGTAGGTAGAGAAGAATAGTAATGTTAGCTAAAACAAAAACCATTGCTCGTGAGTGGTTTACTGAACCAATTCTGCAAAGTGTAAACATATCCATAAAATACTCCCTTACAAAACAAAGAAGAGTTTATATAGGTTATGTTAGCCAAAAACACACCATTGCTTTTGAGTGTGTACTGAACGAATCCTGTATCATATCTATAAACAAATCAAACAGAAACCTAAACTATAACCATCCAATAAGCCATAAAAGTATTACAAAACCAGTAGGAAAGATAAAAAGGTCAACATTCTTCTTTTTTTTTTTTTTTTTTTGCCAAAATGTGAATTTCATATTAATGAGAAAGGTTTGCAAATTACAAAAGGTATAAACTAGGTCAAGTCAGCCAAGGCAAAAAATAAACAAGGCTAAGCTGACAACCATTATTGATCAAAAATGCTATTCATATCGAAGCCACTGCTGCATCAGAGGCTGAAAGTGTTTAAGCTTCCTTTTTCCCAGGATGGTGTCTCTGATGAAGCGGTCAATTGTCTTGAAAAGAACTTCCGGAGGCCGAGATACAGCTTCATGCAGCCGTTTATTCCTCTCGGTCCAGAGACTGGAGATTGTGGCTTGAGAAGCCAACAGCTTGAGGGTTCTGCTGACCACTGAGTCATTCAACGCAGCCCATTCACTATACGCAGTCCAAGTGTGGAATCCGTGATGAGAATAGCCAAGTCTCCTCAGCACCATAATCCAAATATCCTTACTGAAATTACAGTGTAGGAATAAATGTGTTCTGGTTTCATCAGGTCCATTACAGAGACAGCAAGAAGTTGAGATGTTCATACCCCAGTTTGCTAATCTCGCCCTTGTTGGGAGGCGATCTAGCTGGGCAACCCACGCCGTGAAAGCATGACGCGGAACTTGACCCTTAAACCAGATAGCCCGAGTCCAATCCTGCTCCACTGCTCTGTTCCGAACTACTTGCCATGTCCGACTCGTAGAGAAAGAATCCAGCTCAGTACCCTCAACTTGCCACACATAGTAGTCATCGCTAGGAGTGCTTACAGGAAGGGGAATGGAGGTGAGGAAAATTTGCAACTCCTCAGCAGCAGGAGAGCGAGCACCTCGAAGAAGCCAGCCAGTAGGAGAACAAGCTTCAGAAACAGTAGCAGTGATAGGAATAGATAGTTCCCGTGGACCCAAATCGCCGAATCTGTGAATAAGGGGACCAAGAGGAGTCCAATGGTCATACCAAAAACTTATCAGCTGACCATTACCTATTTTTCCTCGGATGAACTGAGCAGCTAGACCCCGTAGTGAAAGCAGCGTTTTCCAAGTGGAAGAAGTGGCCTTTTCAGCATCCAGAGACCAAAAGTTTTCCTCTTTTATTCTGTACTCCCTTATCCAATTAGCCCATAAGGAATCACCTGCAGTAAACAGCTTCCAGATCAGCTTTAAGCACAAAGTTTTGTTCCACAGGTTTATGTCCCGCAGGCCTAGACCACCCTCACACTTCGGGAGACAGACATTACTCCAAGAGACCTTTGCAATACACTTCTTCGTTTCAGTTCCTCCCCAAAGAAAATTAGAGCACAGACTCTCAATCTTTTTGATACACCCTTTAGGCAGAATAAAAGCTGAAGTCCAGAAGTTTATTGTTCCATAAATAACTGATGAAAGAAGCTGCCTTCTCCCTGCGAAGGATAGAGCCTTAGCAGACCAGCAGTTGAAGTGTGAGGAGATCTTATTCAACAGTGGTCCGTAGTCAAAAATTTGCAGCTTCCTATACATCAGAGGGAGCCCCAAATATCTGATTGGCATTGAACCCAAATTGAAACCAAGCCCCGACATGTCTTGAGTCTCCTCTGCGGTTAATCCAGCAACAAAAAGCTCAGTCTTTCCTCTGTTCATTCGTAGCCCAGACCAAAGTGCAAACTCTTCCATTGTATTAGCAATACATTGAACAGAATTCCGAGTACCATCAGTGAAAATCATTAAGTCATCAGCGAAAGATAAGTGCGTGACCTGAAGAGCAGCCGTGTTAGGGTGATAACCAATAGACCCGTCCAAGTATCTTTGCTTCAGCTGTTGAGAGAAAACCTCCAGCGCAAGAACAAAGAGGTATGGAGAGAGAGGATCACCTTGTCGGAGGCCCCTAGTTCCTCTGAAATACCCGCATGATTCACCATTTATAGCCACTGAGAACTGAGTTGTGGTCAAGCACTTCCTGATGAGAGATCTGAACATCGGGGGGAACTCAAGAGCTTCAAGGGTGTGGAGGACAAAATCCCAATCGAGTGTATCAAACGCTTTTTGAAGATCAACTTTCAGCATGCAGCGTTTGGATATACTCTTCCAGTTGTAGCCTGAGACAAGTTCAGTGGCAAGAAGGACGTTTTCAACCAACAACCGACCAGGAACAAAAGCTGACTGAGAAGTAGATATCAGGTTCGGCAAGTGGACCTTAAGTCTGTTGGCAAGGAGCTTTGAGGCCACTTTGTAGACTGTATTGCAGCAAGATATCGGTCTGAACTCAGTAATCTTATTCGCGTTGACCTTTTTGGGGACCAGAGTGATGAGGGTCGCGTTCCACTGCTGCAACAGCTCGCCTGTACTCAGGAACTCTTTGACGGCCTCAATCATATCACGGCCCACAGCCTTCCAATTACCAATGAAGAACTCAGCGGGATATCCATCCGGTCCGGGAGACTTATTTCTTGGAAGGGATAGGAAAGCTTCTTGAATATCCTGATCCGAGAAAGGAGCCGATAGAGCAGCTATAGCATCTTCAGAGCACTTTATCCGCATTAGAGAAGCAATGCCTTCAGGTGTAGAAGTTGTTGTTGTGTTTGTGCCTCCAAGGAGATGGTGGAAATAGGCAACAGCATGATCCTTGATTCCATCCAACGTATCAATCACCTTATCCTCATTATCCAGGAGGAAATGGATATGGTTCTGAGATTGTCTTGCCTTTATAACACGATGGAAAAAAGCAGTGCCTGCATCTCCTTCCACATTCCACTGTATCCGGGACCTTTGTCTGAGAAACTTATCCTCAGCTATAGCCAAAGTATGCCATTTTTGATGGGCCTCACGCTCAGCTTCAGAGTTGGGAGAGCTTGGTGTAGTAAGAGTGATGTTCTGATACCGAGTGAGGTTGGCAAATGCTTCCTGCACACGCTTCTCCAGGTCTGAGTAATTGTCCTTGTTAAAAGAACGAATAAAAGCCTTCAGATGCTTGAGCTTTTTAGAAACACAGAGCTGCTTTGATCCCTGGAAGGAGAGAGAGCTCCAAGTAGCTTTGATAAGTGGAGCAAAGTCAGGGTGAAGGTTTAGGTGAGCAAAGAATCTGAAGGAGCGCTTCTGTGGAGGTTTGTCCTGGTCAAGGAAGACACAACAGGGGCTATGATCAGACATTCCAGGTTCCCCAAAGACAGCAATAGAATCGGCGAAGTGATCAAGCCATTCATCATTGCAAAGAACACGGTCCAGCTTCTTAGAGACAGAAGAGTTAGACCAGGTGAAAGAAGTACCGCTGAACTGAAGATCAGAGAGAGAGCACCGGTGAAGGCAATCCCTGAAATCCCGCATTCCTCTCGAAGAGGTTGACTGATCAGCGCAGGAGTGTTCAGTAGGAGAGATGATTTCATTGAAATCACCCATAACAATCCAAGGAAGACCGCAGAGCTGAGGCAAGCAAGAAGAAGATTCAAGTTCACCCCATAATAGTCTTCGTTCCTTACGACAATTCGAACCGTAGACAAAAGATACTCCAAACTCAGATGACTGAAATGGCAATTTGACAAGACAAGTAATCATTTGGAGAGACTTTGAGATTATTCTTAGCTGCACTGATGGCTTCCAGACGACCCAGAGCTTCCCTAGACCAGAAAACTCATAATTCCCCTCAAAAGACCAACCAGGCAAGATATTATTAACCGTAGAGACTGCTTTATTCTGCTGTACATGAGTCTCAACGAGGCAACCAAAAAAAGGATTATATGTACGAATCCATTTCCGAAAACTACGACGCTTTACAGTGTTGTTTATCCCTCTTACGTTCCAGCAGAAGAGATCCATAAAGGTAGGGAGAAGGTTAGAGGGTTAAAGGGCCTCTAACCCTAGCTTGTGACTTTAACCGCTTTCGATGTCGCTTGGAGAAATACTCAAGAAACTGATCACTGTCGTTTTCCTCGTCGCTTCCATCTATAGAGGTAGACGTATCTGATGAGGAGGCAGTGCTTGATTGCTGCATTTGAAGGTCCCCATCCGTTGATAGATCAACATACAGGCTTCCTTTGTTTAAGTCATGGACAACAGAATCAGAATCAGCAGTAATGACTAGCGCCTTAGAAGGAGGCGTGGCAATCACAGGAGCTGAAGAGTGTATGATATCTGTGTTCCGTTTCGAGCCAGAGATCTTGCGCGAAGTGGAAGCAGTTTCTGGAGGAGCCGCAGGCTTAGAGCCAACAAGATTGGTAAGCTCCTTTTGCTGACCCACAATCGGTAGAAGGCTTTTGATTGGTGCCTTTCCTTTGCGCTTACTGATGTCAGGAGGTTGATGATTCTTCCTAGGACATGACTCAGTAGCGTGCTTCACCGAGTTGCAGAGCGCGCAAGTTTTAGGGGCAGACTTACATCGTGTGATAGTATGACCAAATTTCTTGCAGAAGTCACAACGAGAAGGCAACCACGGACAGGACACAGCAATACGCCTTGTATCACCACCTTCAAACCTGGCGTTTACAAACTCCGGAAGAGGCTCACGAGGGTCAATGACAGTATAGACCTTCGCAACTTCAATGTTTGTAAGATTCTCCGTAGTCGGGTGCAAACAAACAGGGTGTCCAACAAGGCCTGCAATCTCCTGAAGCGCATCTTTGTTGAAAAATTGAAGAGGGACACCAGTTAGCTCAAGCCAAACAGGTACCATTTCCAACTCAGGCTTAACTTGCTGGATTCCTGGGGACCATTTAGCAACGAACATGGTTTGCCCATCGATTTGCCACAGGTTCTGGCTGAGGATACGACGACGAGCGTTGGGGCATGGAACACGAAAGAGAAAAGCGTTTCCTTCCATCTTATTGACCGTTATGTCACGCCTCTGTCGACTCCAGATACCATTAACAATGGCATGGATGGCACCACGAGCAGGGGGATCCTCATAAAACTGGCCCAGAATAAAATACTCCCATGCTTTCTTGTTTTTCTCAACAACCGCGTTTGGAATCGTTACACATTTCTCACCAGAGTCAAGTGTGTAAGGAGTCTCTTTGGGAAAGAGTTTTACAGAGGCTTCCTTTACAAAACCTTTCCAGAGATCCGCTGGTGATGGCTGAACCAAAGCAGGCGGAGTTCTAGCCAACGGAGGAGAGTTTCCGGTTTCCTGGGCTTCAGAGCGAAGGTCAGGGTTGCTAGGTACAGTCGGGTTCACTGCAGCTAGGGTTTCAGGGTTGCTCGGTACAGTCGGGTTCACTGTAGCGAGGGTTTCAGGGTTACTAGGAACAGTCGGGTTCACTGTCGCTAGGGTTTCGAAATTGGGGGTTTTGATTTCCTTGGCCAGAGAAGCGACGTAGCCTTCCTGGGCAGGGGTGGGGGTCTGACTCGTCTGAGCGGAGGTTCCGGCCAGAGGGGATTCAGAGTTTTCCTTCGATGTCACGGCTGGGGGGGTTTCAGGCGTCGACGATTTGTGGTTGGAGGGAGAGGGGTTGGTCGCTCCAGTGGGGAAACGACCGGGGGGTTTCTTTTTTAAGGGTTTCTTCTTTGCCATGGAGGCGGGTGGGAGCCGCCGCCGAGATCGGCGACGGTGGAGGAGAAAAGAAAGGGTTCGCGTTTTGGGAGAGAAAAGGTTAGGCGCGTGAGGCGCGTGTCATTATCAGGTCAACATTCTTCTTAACGATGAGAAACTCATAAAGCCAAACGAAGCTTTGTTACAAAACCTCTCAAAGTTGTAAAAACGTCTTTCATTAAAACGCTTGCAGAAGCTTGAGATCCTCTGAATGGCCTACAAAGGTGGAAACATCACATTTCCGAAACCCTTCCATCCCTTGGATTCCAACTTTCACCATAGTACCTTTTTCAATATTGAAGTATATAACCTGAGAAGGGTGCGACAAGACGATTTCACTAGTACCAATAACTCCAACAAAGTTCAAGACGATTTTTCCAACTAATCTCTTCCACACAGGAGGCAACACATATTTATGCCTCGACCACTGCTGTTTTTCAAAATCTCCTATAACAATCAACTCAATACTTTTACTTCCTCCATAAACCTGACAAGACTCTTCACAGGTAAGTAAACCTAATTTCCCACTGTAGTTAATCAAAACGCCCATAAAGACTGGTTTGATTAAATTCGTATCCAATGTAATAAAACTAAACTTCTCAGACCTAATATTAAAACAACCAATCAAATGACCTCTCTCTGTATAAGCTGGATAATACAAAACACCATCGATGCATACCCCGCCACGGCAAGAACGATGCGGTATATAATCTTTGATCTTTCTCCATTTAAGTTTCTGAGTTCCCAATGTCAAAACGTGATGTTGTGGAGCCTCTGTACTAGTAGACAATACCTTGAACTGATTATCAATAGAATCATACCCTAAATAGCATCTCCTGAACTTGATTTTCTTTATTTCCGGTAAGGTTAGGGCTTGTCCTGTGCTAGGGTTACACATTATCTGTACTGGTAACATTCCCTTTTGTGTAACTGTAAGACATAACAATCCTTTGACCTGACCAGTGATGAAACAGGAGGAACCATGAAAGGGGATACGAGAAAGATAAGCGAGTAGACGCTTACAGTTACCAAATACATTCCTGCACAAAGCGGACAATACGGATGTATCTCATTCTTTTAAACCAAGTACTTTAGCCTTTTCAGTATTTGTATGTACAGAGAGTTTACATTATCAATTACAGAAAACTAATTAGACGATCACAGTTAGTGAATAAATCAGAAGAGTATAAAGCTAAGGGGTTAGCTAATGTTAGCTAAGAACAAAATCATTTCTCTTGAGTGTATAATAAACCAATTCTGTAGAGTGTATAACGAACATATCCATAAAATATTCCCACAGAAAACAGAGGCGATCCCATGCTCCTCACACAATGACAACTGATTTCTCCATCTTTCTGTTTTCGAATATATGTTGGGTTAGGGTTGTAACTACACAAACCAGAGAAAATACTTTATGAAACCCTATGATCTTTACTATGAGAATTTTAGTTTAAGAGCCAAAGTAGCTCTGTTACAAATCATAAAGTCATAAAACACAGTTACATAAGATTCACATTCTCTACATGGTTTAGAAGCGTTCGAACTCTACTACCCTTTAACGCTTCTATTCCTTGGATTTCAACGCTAACTATACTGTTTCTCTTGATATTGTAGTAGAAGATGTAGAAAGGTTTAATTGGAATGTCCAGCGACAACACAATTTCATCTGTACCAATCACTCCAACGAAGTACAACTCGGCCGTCCCAGCTAACTCAATCCCCAAAGGAGGCAACACATAAACATGCTTGGACCATTCATGTTTCTCGGCGTCTTGTAGAACCCACAAGACAAAACTTCCGGTTCCTCTACTAATAGAGTAAGGCTCTTCCCACCTAAGTGAACCTAATTTACCATTATAGTTTATCAAAGTCCCTCTATGATCAAGTACTGCTTTACTGATATTTTCAGTGACTTTCATAAAACTAAACTTCTCAGACCTAAAATCAAAGCAGACTAATATAGTAACCCTTGTGAAACCATCTCCGTTGGCTCTATAATACAATAGACCATTGATGCATATCTCATTAAGTAGAGGACAATGAGGCACAAAACATTCCATCCTTCTCCATGAGAGCTTCTGAGTTCCTAGTGTTAGAACTCGATACTCCTTCCAATTCCCATTATATTTTTCATTTGACGAGGTCATGGATAATAACTTGTATTTTTTTCCAATAGGATCGTACCCAAAATAACTCTTCTGCCCAACCGTCTCCATCTTCGGTAAAGGTAAGCGTTGTCCCGTGCTAGGGTTGCATATGAACGGCAACTTTGAGCTTTTCTTCCCCTTTAAGATATCGTCTCTAAGACATAGGAAGCCGTTGATAATACTAAATCTTTCATTGGAAAAGTTGAAGGGGACTTTCGTAAGAAAACTAGCGGTTACAAGAGACGAGTTCTCATTCAGATTTTGAGGCTGAGGTGAAGAGAAGAAGAGCAACTCACTCTGTGTTTGGGAGACGAACAAGAGCTGTGGACGAGCATTGGTTACGAATAGCATATCAGTGAACTCAAGACGGTAAAGAATGGAGGCCCAAAGCTTCGAGACGCAACGACATCTAGCTATATATTTCGCTTTATATAAGGTTGGAAATCTTGAGAATATCTCGATAAGGAGATCGATAGGTAATGAGTCTTCTCTTACATTAGTCGAGTTATTGGACTGCTTAGTAAGTCGAGTGACGGTAAGTCCATCCTCCGTGTCGTTATGCAGCTGTGATTTCATGGCTGAAACGCCCTATAAACCCTAGGTTTCTCTGAATTCGTATTGTTGATAGTTAAATGTTATTTTATGATTTATAAGAAAGATAAAATAATATAATAACATATAAATTATTTAATTAGGTTTTGTTGTATTTGGTTTAAGGAATTAGGATTTAGTAACTAAATACATGTATTTTTCTTCCTTTTCCAAAGTTCTGAAAATCTTGGAAGTTTATTTTTCATTTAATTTATCTTTTATTGTAGATAATTACTAAGATAACTTGAACAACTTTATCCCTGAAAAATTCTAAAAATGTTTACTGGATTAGAGGTTGGAAAAAAATACACTTTTAAAATATTTTTATTGGATATATTATTTATAAGAGTTCTTACAAATCCAAAGCTATTGGATATATCAATTATATTTTTTTAAAAAAAATAATAGAATAACATATAAATTTAATTAGGTTTTGTTGTATTTGGTTTAAGGAATTGGGATTTAGCCAACTAAATACATGTATTTTTCTTCCTTTTCCAAAGTTCTGAAGATCTTGGAAGTTTATTTTTTATTTAATTTATCTTTTATTGTAGATAATTACTAAGTTAACTAGAACAACTTTATCCCTAATTTTTTTTAAAAATTTTTATTGGATTAGAGGTTTCAAAAAATTTAATAAACAAAATCTAAGACTAAGAGCCAAGGTGCTAAAAATGTTACTTTAGAACATAAGTAACAAAGAGGCTTAAATTTACTCTACAACAATCATTCCTCCTCGATGTATATGAATGATTACGATAAATGGACAAGTATATATTGGAAGAAAGATGAACGCCATAACTAAAACCAGAAATAATTATTAAATAGCATAAGAGACCATGAGCTGTTACAATTTCAAGGAATAAACAAATCCTTAAACATTTGCAAAAAGCTTCACATTCTCCACATGATGTAAAAATGTACTACACTGCATAAACGCATCCGTTCCTTGGATTTCAACTTTTCTGATAGTTCCCCTCTCTAAATCGTAGTATAAAACATTTAAAATGCCGGGTGAATTGTGCCCTGACATCACAATTTCATCAGTACCTGTTATTCCAGTGAAGTATAAGAAGTACTTTCCAACTACATCCTTCCAAAAAGGGGGCAATTCGTATACCTGCTTGGACCATTCATGTTTCTCAGCATCTACTAGAACCCACAACTCAATGCATCGACTTTTTCCCCTAACTTCGCCATACCCATCTGAGGTAAGTGCAGCTAAATTACCATTGTAGTTTACCAGCTTTAATTCAATACAGTTGAAATCATCCCCCGTAGGATTTCTAATAAATGTAAACTTTTCAGAAGTTGCATCAAAGCAAACTATCTGATAATGCTGCTCTACACTATCAACCTTAGTATGATAATACAAACAACCATTGATGCATATCCCACCAGATTTAGGACGATGGGGTACGCTACATTCGATCATTCTCCATGATAGTTTCCCTGTTCCTAGAGTCAGAACTTGGTACTCCTCGCAAAACCAATGACTTGCATAACATGACCAGGTCATGGATAATACCTTGAATTGCTTACCTATTGGATCATACACAAAAATGCATCTCACGTTAACGTTACTCGTTTTCAGTTTGGGTAAAAGTATGGACTGTCCGGTGCTAGGGTTACATATCGTTGGAACTATATGCTTTCTTCCCTTCACGGTCCGAATATGTGTAAGACAGACTAAACCTCGGACGTGACCACAAATTTGAAAGGTAGCATCAACACAAAACTTCATATGATACTCGGGGACTACAAGAGACGAGTTCTTGTCTGGATTTTGAGGTGCCTTGAAGAAGAACAATGCATCATCTTTTAGGCAGGCGAACAGAAGCTGCTGACGAGTTGAAGATCTGGTCAAGAATAACTCGGTGAAATCGTGGCGACGAAGTATGGAAGCCCAGAGCTTTGATACGCAACGTGACCTAGCTATAGATTTCGCCGGCAATCTGAACAGCAGTTCGTAAATGAGATCATATGGGATCGGCTCTGAATATCCCCTTCCGTTGAATGATGTAGAAGATCTTGATATGCATGGGGAACTGGTTAGAGCATCGTTCGAGAGGTTGTGCCGCTGTAGTTTCATGGGCGGAGACACTTGTCTTCAAAACCCTAGGTTTCTTTGAGTTCTTATCGTTCGGAAGAAAGTAAATAACGCATCATGTATTAACTTTTATGCATGCTTAGTTAAGGGAAAGCCCATTTAGCCCACACATTATATCCCATTAATCCAAGATTCGTTAAAGGAAAGAAAACATGTATGTGCATGTGTTACTTTTGTTTGTGAAGTAAGCTTCCTTCTCGAACCCTATAAAACCTTAAATTTTTCCTGTGTTTTCTTTGTGTTATTTGCAACAGAAGTAAAAACGGATGGAAAATTTAAGATCTTACTTTTGCTTCCGTTACGAGGAAACTCTTCATAACATCCCAGCATCGCTACAAGTACTTATCTGATCAGCTTTTCAAAATCTTTCAAACATTTTTAACTAAAGAAAATTTATAAACATTGACTAATTCTTGTTATACTAGCCTAAACAAAATCTGAAATACACACGTGTAACCTCCTAGGCTTTCCACATGTTACATGCATGCACGTAATGTTTTAATGTTTCAATGTCTAAGATATTTTCATATTTTAAAATAACTTTATTAAAAATTGTAACAAATGATATTTTATATTCTATTTTGTAGCTGGTTGAATCATTATTAATTTATGTTTAATGATACTTTTAGGAAAAAAGTAATATTTTGTCGCTAGCCTTAATTAGTTTAACTAACAAACATTTTGAAGGGTGTTTTGCCAAAAGTAAACATGCAGAACATAGTGGCAAACATTTTATAAGTAAATAAATCTACAATGAGAAAATTATATTTCACCCGCCGGCCGTATATACTATTGATTTCGGACAACTATTATACAGTTATAAATCAAAAATCATTCTTTAAAAATCAAGAATCTATATACATAATTGCTTATTATATTTGATAATCACACCTGTATACGAATATTATAATACATCGTTATTTGCGTGTAGTCTCTCACTTTTTTTTCTCTCTCTTTATGTTCGATCGACATGGATCGTCAAATCAAGAACACACCACACAACAACGAAGATGGACAACAACAACAACAAATATCCGTCAAGTTCCATCGAGGACCCACCAACAGGGAAGAAAAAACCAACCACCATCTTACTTATCCCATGTCTCCTCCTCACCACCTCTATGCTTCTCATTTATCTCTCCCAAAACAAAATCATCCTCATCAGCACCACTACTAGCTCCGGATCCGATCATACATCCGGCCTCAGAGACGATTCATGCCTCGGCCGATACATTTATATCCATAATCTACCTTCTCGATTCAACAAAGACATCCTCCAAGACTGCGAGTCGATTTCAAGACCAAAAGATAAAACCAGCATGTGTAAGTACATTGAAAACTACGGATTGGGACCTCAGATCGGTGATGGTGTTTCCACCGATTCTAGGTACTCCCCGAGCTGGTATGCGACTAATCAGTTCATGCTTGAAGTTATTTTTCACGAGAAGATGAAGAGATACGAGTGTTTGACGAGAAACTCGTCGCTGGCTTCGGGCATTTACGTACCTTACTACGCTGGTCTAGATTTACGGCGAAATATGCAGTGGAGTTATAACATCTCTGAAAGAGACGCCTCCGGGAAGGAAATGTTTAAATGGCTCAAAAAGCAACCCCAGTGGAAAGGTATGCACAATGCAGTCGTATTTTCACTATTTGTGATAATGTTTACATTAATTCCAGTTATTATTGGTTACTTTGATTTATGTGTTGATTAAGAAATGTAGAAAACCATCTTATTCACTGATCAAAAAACATTTTTGAAATAAGGATTCTTTGAAAAGGAAATCAGATTTGTGTAAACGACTATAGTTCTAATTGTTTATATGGTTTCCAGTTTATACATATTTCTGATTAAATCCCATAATTTATGTTTTTGTATATATTGCCTGAAATTCCTATTTTTTTCTGAAAAAAACATATTCACACTTTATACTTCAATATAGAATAGATAAATTAAGATATTAAACTCGTAAATATTAACTATTGAAAATCATCAAATGTTTTAAAAAATCACTTTAACATCTAAAACTTAATACATAGTTAAAAGGTTAACATTAACCTATTCATTTTTATAGTTATCAATAAAATTAGTTTACTTAAATAAATAATTATTTTAAATTTTGAAATAAATCGCGCATTTTATAGTTTGGTATTATTTACTCACTTTCTCTCAATGTTGTAGGGAAATTATTTGTTTTGACATAACAACATAAACTAATTTGTTTAATTGAAAATCCAGGTATGTCAGGTAAAGACCATTTCCTTGTAACCGGTCGGATCTCACGAGATTTCCGGCGATACTCCAAAAATAATTCCAGATGGGGAACCAACTTAATGCTCTTACCGGAGTCGCAAAACCTCACTTTCCTCACCATTGAACGAAGCCCAATAAGCCACAACGAGTTCGCTATTCCTTATCCAACCTACTTTCACCCAACTTCAGCCGTCGAGATTCACCAGTGGCAAGAGAAGATCAAGTTCACAAACCGAACAGTACTCTTTTCATTCATCGGAGCTCAAAGGCCGAGCAGAAACTATAAAGGTTTGGTTCGCACTCAAGTTATCCAACAATGCAAGAATTCTTCAAACACATGTAGGTTTCTTGACTGCGACGTCAAAGCCAACACATGTGATGATCCCATCACTCTGATGAAGCTTTTGGAGAGTTCAGTTTTCTGTTTACAACCACCGGGTGATTCGTTAACCAGAAGATCGGTATTTGATTCGATATTGGCTGGTTGTATTCCGGTTTTCTTCAGCCAAGGAAGTGCATACAAGCAATATATATGGCACATACCAAACAACAGTAGCGAATACTCGGTTTATATTCCATTTAAAGAGCTGAAAAACGAGGGAAAAAACAAAATCGAAGAGATTTTGCTTGGAATACCGAATGAGAAAGTTGTTGGTATGAGAGAAAATGTAATAAGACTGGTTCCTAAGATTGTGTACACTAAACCAAACCGATACAAACCGGTTGGAGAGACTCTTGAAGATGCTTTTGAGATTGCTGTAAAGGGAGTGGTAAAGAGAATAGAAGATATAAGGAGAGAAATTCAAGACTGAGGAACATTCATTTATATATTTTGACCCAGAAATGAATTTATCCTACATTTTTTTTTTGTATGTAGAAGATAAGAAATAATAATGCTAACATAAAACCCATTTTCTGGTAATGATTTGCATTTTTTTTGTTTATTTATCATTTATTCGTTTATCTGTACTTCTCATACTTCTTCCATTTCATTTTATTTGTTATTCTATATTTTTACACATAAATTAAGGAAACATTTAATTTTATAGAGTTTCAAGATAAAAATATAATTACTTATCTATACAGTTAACCACTTTTCAACTAATAGAATATTATATAAAATTAATAAATTTTGTTTCGAAATTCTAAAACGATATTTAATTTCTTGACAAAAAAAATTAAGCATAGAATGACAAGTATTCTGAAACAGAAGGAGTACAAGTTTATACTAATCAAATCTAAAATGCTGTAAGTGAAAAGACCTTTGTAGTGGCATTCTCACGATTGTACTGCTACTTGGAGATGTTGTAGATCGTATGTGCATTTTAAAAATATTAGACTATGTGATTTACTTACTTTGTTTTTAATAAAACAAGCTAATATTAGTATTTGTTTTCATTCATAAAATTATGGATTTTTTTTCGGAGATAGTAAAAATGGATATTAAACCGAATCAAATTTTATTTGCCGACCCCTAGTTCAAATCTCTCTAACTACTACTATTATAACTGTTATTTTTTTCAAAATATTATAATTGTTATAATCAGTGGCGGATCTAGAAAATATTTTAAGTGGGGGCATAAAATATTTTTATATATGTTTTATATGAATGTGTTATATCTTTTAATAAAGATAACATATAAAGAAAAAAAATAACTAAATAATACAGTTAAAATAATTTTTTAACTAAAAAGAAAAAAATAATAAACACATTAACAAAAAAAACAGTCTACCAAAAAAAAAAGATTCTATGGAAAAAAACGTAGGGTAAAAAATGAAATATTAACACATAGAAAAAGGAAACTGAGAAAAATAGAAAGAAAAATAATATAAAAAGAGTAAATCAGAACGGACAAGAAAAGGTTCTAAAATGGATTTAGTGGGGGCAAATAGTAGGTTTTAGCCAACTTAGTTGCAGATTTACATGTAATCAAATGCAAATAAATATAATTCTAATTTTTTTGTGGGGCAGCTGCTCCCTTCCTGAGCTTAGTAGATCCGCCCATGGTTATAATATCCCATTTATGTAACAAATCACAGAAATATTTTGAATTTACGTTGCCCGTCGGACAACTCGATCCCATTATGCACCTGCGTACGTTAAAATGGTAGGAATCACTTCACGTGTTGATGAAAGTAACTTAAAAGATGCGGAACTACGAAGGTGCCTATAGCATGGAACCCATTCACGTACACCCAAACACAACACCAACAAACCCAAACCCACAACTCCCTATAAAACAACAGAAATCAAACAACCTATCAAATTTAAGCCGAAGGAAAATAAGACAGAAGTTAGAAGCACAATGTCAAAACTCTCTCTTGTTAGATTGTCATTGTTAGGGTTTCTAGTGATCACCGTCGTGACTCCATCGGTGAAGTCTGCCGTTCTCGGGGGGAAGACAAATGTTGCCAACACTCGAACCAACTTGGAAATTCAAGAACTTGGAAGGTATATATATGCATACATTAAAATTTTATTTATATATACATCAACCATATATCGTTTTATATTGAATTAGAAATGTGATGCGGTTATGTGATCACAGGTATTGCGTGAAACAATTCAATTTACAACAACAGAGCAAGCAAGGTAACGAAGCATCCATTGCTTTAAGTCCGTTGAAATTTAGCCGAGTTGTGTCGGCTCAGAAACAGGTCGTGGCTGGTACCAGATACGATCTAAAGATTGAAGTGACTCAACCCGATGGAACGAGCAGGATGTTTGACTCAGTTATAGTTATTCAACCATGGCTTTTTTCTAAGAAGTTGATCGAATTCACTCCTGTTAAATAACTTTACTTTTTTTATTTAACAAACAAAGCACCATGATATAATCGTAAAAGACCAAAAATGTGGTTCATATATAGTTGGTTTGTAATGATGTTTTACGTTGTTCATAAATAAAGGCCAAAGATGTTATAAAGATGTGAATATATCAAATTTAATGAATTTAGATATTTAAATCAAATTATTACTGGTGTTTTCTTTTTTTTTATTGCACCAAATTATTACTCGTTGAAATATAAATTTTGCATATGTAATGAATGGATCAGAATAATGGCGACGTGTTGAAATTAAAGTTTGCCCTTTATTTTTGCTGATTCACCAACACGTGGCCGCCATATCATTTATTCACAAACGGCTAATTCACAAAATTATAAGCACAAATCATCAAACGTTGATCAAAAGTTCCGTTAGTGAAGCGATTTAGAGTTGTTGATGACACTTTGCTGTAACACACATATCACTCCAAGTTTTATTTGTAAACATGTCCAAAGTCTATACACAAGTATCTAAAGTGTTGGGGACATACTGATGTTTGATAAACAGAGAGGACATGAGGGTTTGATTTTCAGCCACATTTCTATACACTCCTGATGAAATACGTGCAAGCATGCAAGTTTCCTTATTTGTTCATCCTTGTCTCCATATTTTCCCAAGCATATGCAACAACAACTCTGCAGACAAACGTAGAATCCAAGTCAACCAAAACCCAAAGTGGTGATATGATTTTGAATGGAAAATTTAAAGTGAAATGATAATTATGACTCACAATATCTTCACCGTCACTTTCCAATTCAGAATCTACATCAAATGATCTGCTGATGCACGAATAAAATGCTAAAACGAGTACTTTGACTTGCATAATCAAGAAACCACATAATAACAAAGGAAATAAAAGAAGATGAAGAAGATGAATCCCATATCTAAAGCAGCTGAAAACAAGGAACCCCAAAATTAACCTGCAAGAGACAATTAAGGAAACAAAATTAAGGGTAGATAAATGTATTAGTGAAATCAACTCCTCTTTTAAGAAATGATGGTATATATATATATATTGGGATGCTCACTGGCACAGTAGTATAGAACCATGATCCTGAGATGAATTGTCCAAAAAACAAAGTCCTCCTAAAAACCATGCCACGAAGAAACACTCAAGTGGCATCTTGATATAGTCTATCACCCTATGGATTCTGCAGCAATAAACCATTATGGATTCTGTTTTAGCTAATCGAACACATTAAATGTCAAAGAGAAGACAAGAAGAGGAGAGTTTTATATGTACCTTTCTCTTTTATTTTCTTCATCTGCAGCTGGTGCTATATATGGGGTAGATAGAGAGAGATCTTGCCTAATATAAGTGTGAAGACGCCAAAAGAGGATAGGAACCGTGGCTATGCAGGCACAGGTATAACCGATGACCCATATCAACAAAGGTGCTTGTGGGTGTTCGTCTTTTGCCACAATCAGACTCAGAACAACCAAGGCTGCAATAATCTGGACCAAAGTGGCCACTAACTCAACTAAATTCCCATACCTATTAGGGCGTAGCCATTTACCGTCACTCGTCGGTTCACACAAAGATTCCATCTATATCCGTGCAGATAAACCAGAGTATATAACTTTGGTGCTAAGTTATATTTGTTTTGGAAGACTAAATCTTCGTGAAGACTCATTCTGAGTTAAAGACGCACCAGATACATTCTGAGTCGGATCCACCAACATATAACATATTACAGCTTTGACTAGTCTGAATCATGCAATGTCTGATTTGATAATGAAGAAGTCAAATGAGATGATTAATATTTATAATACCAAGAAGATTTCAAGACAAGGATGAAGTCTTCTCCATATATGAAAAAAAAAAGAATTGGCAACAGAATAGTTGAGGTCTAATGTTTTTTACCTAAACTCTTTTTTTTTTGACAACTGAGCTGAACTCTCATAGATCAAAAGGGCAGAAACAAACGGAAGAGTTTGTAGATTACTTGGAAAGAAAGTAATAGCGAATACGTGACTGGCATTATGGTTAAATCTAATCTACATAGCAAAATATTAAATACACACAAGGTTTGTTTGCTTATAATGCTTTTTTAGTTTCACTCTTTGTTCTTAGAAGATCGGTGTTTTCTTTGACCACCGAGAATACGTGAAATCTGCAAACCTCTACTAAACGCTTGGTTAAAGAGAAATCTTGTCTGAAACTCAGACACGAACGGGAACCAAGCCAAGAACGCTACCGGAGTGAACAAAAGCAAGCCCATCAGAATCTCATAGCCTCGAGCCAATGTCCGAACCGATGACCATATCCCTAGCCGTTGTATCAGAGGCTTACATGCTTGTGCAATCTGCAGATAAAAGGTTGTTTTGAATTAGTTAAACATATTTTCACAAATGATTAATTTTATTGAAATGGTAACTTTATTGAACTCTTGCAGTTAGACGTGCTGAGCAAAACGAAGTTGTGAGTAAGGTTGTTTTAGGAAATCCTCCTAGAAACAATAAGATGACTTTTCCAAAGATTCAGAAATATATTGTGCATTGTTTTGAGGAAGAGCTAGTCAAACATATTTGCAGTTAGACGAAACTGCTAATAATGGTAATTTTATTGAATTCTTGAAATACACTGCTGAGCAAAACAATTACCTAAATTTAGAGATGATCGATGGATTTTCTTATGATTAAGGTTTCTTCTTTCTGTAAGAAACATAATATTAAAGAGCTTGACAAGGGAGAAGTTTTCATTGACTCAAAGAATCCAAGAAGAAAAACAAGAGTCACAAGTGGACATCACTATAAGGTTAATTGCTTATATGCAATTTTGGATCTGTAGCTTCAAGAATTTAATGATCGCTTTAACGAGGTGAACACTGAACTGCTTATTTGTGCTGTTTCTTTATCTCCCATTGACTCGTTCTCTCAGTTTAACAATTCAAGGTTGATGAGGTTAGCGACGTTCTATCCATATGACTTTAGTCATGGAGAATGCATATCTCTTGAACAGCAGTTAGATACCTATATCATAACGTTAGAAGTGACGGCAAATTTCTTCATTTAAAAGATCTTGGAGAACTTGCTCGTATTTTGGTGGAAACCCAAAAGTATCTGTCATTTCCTTTGGTTTATAGGTTACTGAAGTTAATATTGATTTTGCATGTTGCTACTGAAACTGTGGAGAGAAGTTTTTCAGCTATGAAAATTGTGAAGACAGATCGGCGGAATCGGATTGGAGATCATTTTTTGAATGATTGTTTGATTTGTTTTATCGAAAAAGATGTATTTGAAAAAATCACAAATGAAACTGTGATGAAAAAGTTCCAGAACATGAAAGATCGTAGGATTATTTTTTATTTTTTATTTTTATATTTTATAAAACTTTTAAAATAGTTATATTTTCAGTTATATATTGACACATGTTAAAAAAAAATTCTGGGTCCGCCACTACACACATATCACTCCAAGTTTTATTTGTAAACATGTCCAAAGTCTATACACATCTAAAGTGTTGGGGACGTATTGATATTTGATAAACAGAGGGGACATGAGGGTTTGATTCTCAGCCACATTTCTATACACTCTTGATGAAATACGTGCAAGCATGCAAGTTTCCTTATTTGTTCATCCTTGTCTCCATATTTCCCCAAGCATATGCAACAACAACTCTGCAGACAAACGTATAATCCAAGTCAACCAAAACCCAAATTGGTGAGATGATTTTGAATGGAAAATTTAAAGTGATATGATAATTATTACTCACAATATCTTCACCGTCGCTTTCCCATTCAGAATCTAAACCATGATAATTATTACGTGCAATATCTCCACCTTCACCTTCCCGTACAGAATCTACCTCAAATGGTCTGATGATGCACACATATAATGCTATTTGAAGCAAGAAATAACATGATACAAAAGGACAGATAATGCATGTTACAATATAAATCCCATATCTAATGCAGCTGAAAGCAAGGAACCCCATACTTAACCTGCAAAAGACCATATAAGGAAACAAAATTAAGGGTAGAAAAATGTATTAAAAATGAGAATTCGACCAAAAAAGCACGAACTTTGCACGAATTGCCAAATAAAACTTGTATTCGAACCTTGCCAAAAAAACGAGATGAAACAATTTCGTTTTACATGAATTCGAAAATAAAACCAAGTACACCCGCAGATTTGAACCTGGGTTGATTGAGTCTAACGACAAGGCGTTTTACCACTGGGCTAGTAGTACTTCCAATGTAATTACTAACACATTTAATTTTATTTGGTACTTATTGAATATCAAAAATTGTCTAAAAACTTAAAAATATCTTCAAAATTCCAAAAATTTGAAGAAATAAAATTTGTTTTATAAAATTAATTTTGAAATAAAAATAAAATTTTATTTTTTCTTTAAAAAATAAAAAGTCTTCCAAAATTTTCATTTTTTTCAAAATTCCAAAAAATTTAAAACTTCAAAGAAAATGCAAAAAGTTAAGTTACATTTATCAGATAAAAATTAAAATCACACTCATACTGTGTACAATATTTATATTAAGCATTTTAATTTACTTTTAATATTTGGTATTGTTTATGTTTATAATTAATTTCAGTTTTTAGCAATTGTTTTTAAAAATGAATATTTTGGAAGACTTTTGATTTTTTAAAAGAAAAAATAAAATTTTATTTTGAATTTAATTTCAAAACTAATTTTATAAAAAAATTATTTTTTTCTTTAATTTTTTGGAATTTTAAAGATCTTTTTAAGTTTTTAGACAATTTTCATATGTAATCACTACCAAATAAAATTAAATGTGTTACTAAATACATTGAAAATGTCAGTAGCCCAGTGGTAAAATGCCTTGCCATTTGAATTAATCAACCCGGGTTCGAATCTGTGGGTGTGTATGTTTTTATTTTCGAAT
The DNA here is from genome assembly GCA_932364175.1 of Eruca vesicaria subsp. sativa. Taxonomy (NCBI): domain Eukaryota; kingdom Viridiplantae; phylum Streptophyta; class Magnoliopsida; order Brassicales; family Brassicaceae; genus Eruca; species Eruca vesicaria. The sequence goes on from CAKOAT010497376.1 coordinate 592,642, forward strand.
TCATGTAAAACGACGTCGTTTCACTCAACGACACATCAAATTTTTTTATGTTAAATTTGTTGATGGCGTGCAAGTCAACGAAAACTTTGTTATCTATACTATTAAAGGATAATGCCTATTAGAATTTTGCTCTTACTTTTTCAAATTATTTACGTTGTTATGCCACTGACATTTAATTTTAATATCTATATTATTTATTTAAACTAAAAAACAGAATGTTTCCTATATTTTTGGTAACTAATACTATCCAAGCTTTTAAATAATATTAATTCTAATTTTATGTAAATAATACATTTCATTTAATTTGAATATTAGTTTTCTTGCTTAGTATTATTTAACAATAAAATTTAAATATATATATATATATATATATATATGAAAATTAAAAAATATTATTTACCAATGTCATTTTTTAATTTTGAACCTTCAAATTTTTTTAAAAATTTATTATAAAATTAAATTTTACATCTAAAATAAACAAAAATAACTTTCATAAGTTATTAGAAACAAAAAAGAAACTAATATTGTCATATAAATAAATTTTACTTTTTTTATTACCTTTATTTCATTTTTTCAAATAACTTAATAAAAAATTCCTCATAGTGTAAGATATTACAAATTTTCAGCCTTATATAATATTAAAATGTATGAGTAATTTAATCAAAAAATCAATTTTTTTTGGTTTTCAGTGAATCATTTGATATCGGATCACGGGTTAATAACGGATTTTGAATTTTACAAGGTTTTATTTAATTTTTAACTAACAACTTTTTATTAAATCTGAACCGGATTAACACAGATCGCCGGTAGATCGGCTCAACCACAGTCTGAGTCGAATATGAAAACATTTAATGGAAATTAAATATGCTAGAACAAAATTTTTGAAACACAAATATAATAAATTTAAAATTATTTATTTTAATAAAATTTATAAAATCAATCAAATTTGATCAAAATAGTAAAATTATATCCGCGTTTTTAAAACGCGGGTTAAAATCTAGTTTAATTTTAAAGTCAATGAAATTTTTGTGTGTTTTTTTGCCAACCTAAAAGTTCATGTTTTTTGGCAATTCGTGCAAATTTAGTGCTTTTTTGGTCGAATTCTCATTAAAAAATGTATTAGTTAAAGAGTTATTCTAGGTTCACCAACCAAATAGTATGGTGTTATTTCATATTTGATATTTTTTGAAAAGAAAATAAAATTTTACTAAATTATATTATGTTTTTTAAATAATCGTGAGATGAAATGTCAAAAGACAAACAGTATATATCCAGTGGTATATATTAGGGATGCTCACCGGTACAGTATAGAACCATAATCCTGAGATGAAATGTCAAAGACAAACAGTATATATCCCACAAACCACCCCACGAAGAAACATTCAAGTGCCGTCTTGAAAAAGTCCATCATCCTATGGATTCTGCAGCCAATAAACCATTTTAGAGTCTCTTTTAGCAAATCAAACACATTAAATGCCAAAGAGAAGAAAACTGTACGACCGAGGAGCAGTGATCCAGTGGCTGAGATAAGAAGAAGAGAGTTTTATATGTACCTTTCTCTTGAGTATTCACCCCCAGCAACTTGAATGTTATTTTCTTCATCTGCAGCTAGTGCAATATATGGGGTAGATAGAGAGGGATCTTGGTGAATATAAGTGTGAAAACGCCAAGAGAGGATAGGGACTGTGGCTATGCAGGCACAAGTATAACCGATGACCCATATCAACAAAGGTGCTTGCGGATGTTCGTCTTTTGCCATAGTCAGACTCAGAACAATTAAGGCTCCAAGAATCTGGACCACAGTAGCCACTAACTCAACTAAGTTCCAAAATCTATTAGGGCGCACAATCCCTTCACCGTCGCTCCTCCTCGAATTAAACAAAACATCCATGTATATCCGTGCAGATAAACAAAGTATATATATATATATATAATCTTTTGAGCACCTTTGGTGCTAAGTTATATTTGTTTTGGAAGACTAGATCTTCGTGAAGACTCATTCTGAGTTAAAGACGCACCAGATACATTCTGAGTCGGATCCACCAACATATTACAGGTTTGACTATTCTGAATCATATGCAATGTCTGATTTTGATAATGAAGAAGTCAAATGAGGTAATAAATATTAATATAATACCAAGAAGATTTCAAGACAAAGATGAAGTCTTCTTCATATTATGTATATGAAAAGTAAGAATTGGCACCAGAATAATTGAGGTATTTATCACTGCAGATAATTGCAATTCAAGTTAGAAAAGAGAACGAGTTGATAATCGGTCTAATGTTTTCGCCCTAAACTCTCATAGACCAATAGGGCAGAAACAAACGGAAGAATATGCAGATTACTTGGTAAGAAAGTAATAGCGTAACTGGCATTATGGTTGAATCTAATCTACACAGCAAAATATTATATACACACAAGGTTTGTTTGCTTATAATGCGTTTTAGTTTCACTCTTTGTTCTTAGAGGACCGGTCTTTTCTTTGACCACCGAGAATACGTGAAATCTGCAAACCTCTACTAAACGCTTGGTTAAAGAGCATTCTTGTCTGAAACTCAGACACGAACGGGAACCAAGCCAAGAACGCTACCGGAGTGAACAAGAGCAAACCCATCAGAATCTCATAGCCTCTAGCCAGCGTCCGAACCGATGACCATATCCCTAGCCGTTGTATCAGAGGCTTACATGCTTGTGCAATCTGCAGATAAAAGGTTGTTTTGAATTAGTTAAGATATTTTCACAAACCAGAAAAATACAAAAAACATGTCTTAAAACATTTGTGGAGGAGTTTAATAGAGAAACTTACAAGTAACATTCCCCAACCGGTTGGCATGAAAGCGAGCATACAAAGGAGGATGTCTTTAGGTGTTAAGAAACGAAGAGCTATGAAAGTAATCAGGATTGCAAGGAATGTGAGGAACACAAGACCCTTGATGATCCTGAAGAGTAGCTGGAAGTTTGTGCTGAACCGTCTCCTTCCCATACCCAAACCCTGTGATTAGTTTAGTTACCGTTAGAATCAGCTTAAACTGATCTTGACTAAACATAACTCAAAATGTTAAATGAATGTTACCATACCTTCACAATGAGTAAAATGAACAAGATCACAAACCATGAAGCTCCATATATCTGCCAAAACATCGAAAATTTAGTTTATAACAAACTAAAAGATTCAGTAAATAAAGAAGAACATGTGTTGAGTAAGTTTCTCTCACCCACAAACTTTGATTCTTCTGTCCAAACTTGCTGAGTTGATACACAAGTCCATACTGAAAGATGAAGAAGCGCAAAGCCAAAACAATCTCCAGGATGATACCGCGTTTTCCCGAGTGTCTAAGATGCCCAATCTCCTTCTCCCACCAAGACTCCCAACTCTTCTCAGGAGGAACACCGATTCCTCCTCTGTTATATATCCATTTATTCCAATCAGTCCAATCATCCACAATCTTCTGCCACTCGAAACCAGACGGATTGAACAAGAACGGAGCGAACAGCCAAGTCACCACCATGAACCATATCGAAACAGTAATCAGAATATACGTAACTACGCCTCTGTAAGCATGTCCAAATATCTGATACACCAGGAGTAGTATCATCAGCTCTATACCCTTCACAAAGTGGCTTCGCGAGTAGAACCTGTAGTTCTCAGCAAACTTGGCGTGGAACACAACGAAGCCACGCCCTGTGCCTCTGTACTCCGCGCCTCCGTGGAACAGCGTTCTACCGTAGTAATGAGTCTTTGTTCCGAGCTGGAATGTGAAGAACACGGAAGCGAGTTGTAGCTGCATCAGTACAAAATCGATTAAGGCGTTATGGAATCCCCTCTCGAGACCAATCTCCATCATCATAGGTAATGCCATTAAGAAACCGATTTGCACAAAGGATTGAGAAGCAAGTGCTGCTTGAAGAGGCATGTTGGAACGGAAAGCTTTTTGGTTGCTTAATCCTTCTTCAAGACCACTAAGGACGAGATACAAACGCCCATATAGGAATACATAGACAGTAAGCACCGTTAACTGTAATAAAGACACAAAGTAATGTTTCAGCTTGAGGTATATCATACTGATTGTGAGATAAATAGAACAGAGTTTTGGACATACCATGGTACTGAAGTAGAACCCAATTGTAGTGAAATAACAAGAAAGCATACGGAAGAAATCGAATCGGTGTCCTAGTCTGTATAAGTCACGACTTAGAGTTTGTTCCCCGTTTCCGTTAGCTATCTTTGCCTCAAACATTGAAATCTGGTTGAGACCCACATCTCTCCCTTTACCAACTTGTATGTATTCATGATGAGTCACATTGCCTTCACGTAGAGTAGAGTTGAAACCTGAAAAAGAACAAAGGTATGAGAAAACGTTTAAAAGAAGTATGGAACGTGTCACCAGAAAAAAAAGGAGTTGAAGCAAGTGCCTGCAAATATGTCTTCACTTAGGTTGATAACTTTAGAAGCTTTGCAGACACCACCTCTAGTAAGGTGAAACAGACGATCAAAAACATCTGGATGTCCATAATGGAACCGTACCCTGGAGGAGTCGAAACAAAAGGTCAAATTCGACCACTACAAATCGAAATTTCCTTCAGAAGATTTTCATAAACGGGAGAAAAGAACTTACTTCAAGGGGCTAGCTAGCACCCTCTGTCCAATAGTAACAAAACTGTTCTCTTGATTTGACATAAACCATGCAAGAGAAGAAACACTGCCACAAGAAACGAGATAAGTATGAAATAACAAAGTGACTGTCTAAATGGCAGTACAAGATTATTATACTGTGATATGTACCTTCCAGTGAAAATATGCTCTCTAAGTCCAAGTATTGTAGGGGTTCTTACGCCTCCATGCTTTTCAAGAAACTCTTGCAGCAAGTTCCTCATTTTGAAAGCTTCCTCCATGTAGTTATCCTGTTGATTGAACATTTAGAACAAAATTTCAACTACGAGTATGATGAGATTAACTAGGGGATATAAGCCAAGACCAAATTAAATTTGGTAGGCAGACCTGGTTCATGTCTATTGTCTGTAACCCTTCTCCACGAGTGAAAATGATAGAATGATTCTGATTCTCCGGCTTTCCCTCTCCCAGTATTGCAGGTCCTGGTAGCTTAATCCGATAAATGACCTGCATGAAGGAATATAAACTCAATTCCCAAAACTAGAAGAATGATGTAGGAATAGGAGATATAGAAAACTCATATGATTATACACTCTAGACCCTATACTTAGAGAAATAAAGTTCAAAGTATTTCTAAACAGTATACATCGAGTTATTTTGAATTATATACCTGGTCTAGTGTTTGCACAGATTCTGAAGAATCCATAGGTTTGGTCTGTGGAGCAGCTTTGACAAGAGCTGAGTAATAAATTTTGTCGTCTGCCCCTTTATAGCTGTCCTTATGTGTCTGCTCAACCTCATCGATATAAGCAACACGCAGAGATGGGTACCTGCAACAAAGAAACAGTACATTCAACTCAAGCATCTGAGAATGAAATAATAAACCAATTGAAGAAGACATACGTGGTCATTAGCCTCAATATGTCTTTAGCACGCTGATCACCAGATCTCTTCTGGATACTATACTGTTGGCACGAAACCACAAAGGTGAACTTCATATCAGCAAGTGCTTGACACTGAGCCCAGAGTGACTTTCCGCTCTTTGATGCGTCTTCACTAGTTAACTCCAGAGCCCTGTACCCTTTCATCAATTCTTTAACAGAACAAAAAGCAGATTCAGTAATGTTTTCACAGGTTCTACGAGCAGAAGTAATCATAACAATGTTTCGTGAGGCACCTTCATCCTTTGCCATATCAAGGAAGGCCTGGAGCTCCAAAGCCTTTCGGTAATACATCATGCCTCGCACTGGTTTATCAAAATCAGCCACAACATGTATATAGCAACCACAGTATCATAGAGCTGATGAAAAACTAAGATAAAGAACACATACCAGTTTTGGTCAGCGTTTGACCTCTGTAAGATGCCCACAGACGAAGCTCCTCTTTCAAGTCTTCTCTCATTCTGATTTCTTCCTCGCTGCCACATTTAATTCGTTCCAGAAAGTTTGTCCACTCATCTGAGGTAAACCACGGACTCAGTTAACAGGATAACACTCCAGATTACAATTAGAGTGTCACAAAAACAATTGGAAACAAAAGTAGGTGAAAAAAAACCAGGAAAGATCTTCTGCAAGTAAAAGAGAATGGAGACTCCATCTTCATTTTGCTGCTCCAAACCAAAATTGGAGAAAAGAACATCCTCTTGATAATATGGTGTTAGGACCCTACGGAAAATCAAAAGCATAGACAATAAGTTGTTGTAGTTACTGAGAAATGTAGCATATATATTATGAAACAGAGTTTCTTCATCAATCCAGAACATTCATTCACACATGCACATGCAATATATGGCCAAAACTTAAGTTGAAAGAGGATGGAACTTACGAAAAAGAAAGCATGTTGCGGATCTTGGGTGCATCTGGCATTTCCATGAATAGAGAGTTTGAAAAGAAAGTAAGACGCCTTCGTGCTTCCAAGTTGGACGGTACATCCATAGCTGACTCTTTGACAGTGAGTAATAGATGAAGCCTCTTGATCTGCAAAATTAAAAAGCGAATAACAAACAGATTACTTTATAGGTCCTCTGGCGAAAGAGATCAAATGCAACACTATCCCAGAAATAGCAATGAGACAAATGGATGAATGTAAAAGGAGAGAACTTGCCTTTTCTTTCCATGCTTCTGTTTGGGAGTAAACAGGGAACCGAAGTTGGCTGAAATATTTTTTCTGTTGATGAAGAGGGGTCATTACGTCGTACTTGACATAAGTTCCATTGTGGGCTGTCTCCAGCAAGCTATAGAAAGAAGACTTTGAATGAGTGTGCTTCAAACAACATTGATCAACCCATTCAGCAAAAAGCCTAACTCAAACGATCTTACCTAGGGACCTCGTAGTCCATTATATCTCTTGTCACCACTTCTAACATGTTTAACAACACAATAACAATCTGATCCTTGTCCTCCTCTTTGTTTTCCATCTGTTGCAAATACACCAAAGTTTCCGTTATTTTTTTGAATTCACGCCAAAGCTGCCGAGGTATTCAACATGGTATTGCTACAAGACTTACCAGATATTCAATTAGCCTAACAAACTGACCATACAGATCGGGAAGTGCACTCAAGTCCAACGTCTCTATCAGTGTTTCGTTTGCTATATATTCATCAATCTTGGCAAAAATTTCGTTTATGACCCTGCACAAGACAAATAAATTAGAAAAGTAAAATCTAGATTAAACACATTAACTCTATAAAACTCACTGTCTTTCACGTTCCCCAACAACCAAGAAGTTTATGAGATTCCTAAAAGAGGCATAGCACTCTCTAACTGCACAAGTCATGTAACTGTCGATGCTCAATCTCTTTTTCAGTTCACGATCTTTTCCATTGCTATCTTTCGCCATATCCAGAGCTATTGGGATCTACCACATTAATGACAATAGTTATCAGATAACAATAGAAGACACTTAAGATCAATATTGAAAAACCAAGATAAACACTCACCTTACTAGCCAGTAAAAACGGTGGCCAGCGGATAAGATCCAGATCAGGGTCAGCCCAATATGGTACAAGAAGCAGTTCCATTTCCCTGTGTATTAATGATCATTATCACTGAACTCTTCACTAAATAATAGCAAACATTTTCAGATTGGTGAAAGGAAGAAAACTCAAAGGTACACTCCACCTATCGCTAATCAAATCCTCTTCCCGGAAACTACTAATGATCTTGTTCCACATCTGAGCAAACCGTGCAGCCTCCTTGTCTTTACTAGACGGAATCTGAAATTGTCAGAACATAACACAGCTTCAAAATGGAGCTCTAACTAAACGAAGTTATCAAGAGAAAAACATTTTTATAATTATACTGGTTTGTGTCACGTTTTATTGGTAAGCAAACCTGATCGAATTTGCGAAAGAAAGTCGCCTTAATCCCTCTTTTCTTTGCAATTTCGCCTTTCTCATTTGGAACCAAGCAAGCATTAAAGGCCCCTGGTAAGGACTGAAATCTAGACCTCAACATTCCTAGTGTTCGGATCTGCAAATGATATAAACTTCTATTCAGACATTGTTTTTTTAGGGAAACTCAAGAAAATGTGAGCATGTCACTTCATCATGTACTAACTAAGTTCTATTTGCAAAGAAAGAATGTATAAACCTCTCCAAGACGTCTAAAAGCTCCATTTAAACCTCCAACAAGAGTTGAGACTATAGCATACCATATTTGTGTGTCCATGAAATAAACCTGTATATAAAAATTAGCATATATATATATATATATATATATATATATATATATAGGGGAGGGATAAAAAGGAAGCATATGGCAGTGGAGGCTGTGGGCAACTCACAAGAATGACAGGTGACCAGAGCGCGATCACAACACCCATATTATTCTTTGCTGAAACAAAAGAAAAATAAAACAATTATTTAGTGAAAAAAATAATATGCAATGAACTTATACTGCATGCTACCAAGCATTACCATGAGGGAAAAACTCGTGCCAGCGGTAGACTGAGATATGAATTCGCATGATATCTTTGGTTGGTTCGACAAGAGGTTTAATCTGCTCAAAGAATAAAAACTATGAGAAAAATATATATATACATATATTGCTCTTGTCATATTAGGAAAAAACACATTCAAGATATGTGAAAAATGTGGTACCTCAGCATAGAAACTGAATGCAAGCTTTGATATCAGAAGGACAACCCAGAACATAGTGTACCTGGATATCATTGGCAAAACCTCGTTAGGCAGTTCGTTGTTAGGACAAACAACATTAGTTATAACCCTAGCATGCAAATTTAACAGTCTTATATGCAAAATAGTCTTACTTAAAAAGCGACCATGCACTCTCATGCATACCCCTTCCTATGTATAGCCTCGGCTGCATAACCAAGAAACAGATTCAAGATTAGCGACCTTCTTAAATAGCATCATGAACTAGCGCCTTACTAAGACTTGAAGATTTATGAATAAAGTACCTGAGACCACCACATCATCAACATCACTATTTTAAAGTCAGACCTTTCAAGATAACGTCGGATGAATGGGAACGCGAAGAGCAGAGTGGAGAGCATATTTGGGGATAAGTAGATAAGAATGACCATAATGAAAAGGGAAGGTGAGGAACCGCTGTGTCCCCCAAACCAGTTCTTTATGGTTTCCGCAATACCGGAAGGGCTTCTCCAGCTGTATGCGTAAGTTACTGGCATGAGTACAACCCATACCGCGGCTACAATTGCCTTCAAGATGAATCTGAGCTTCGCATGTAAAGACATGCTGTGTCTTGATTTCCAGCTCAGAGCTATATCAAGGAGAGCTGAAAATTTGGCAACCATTTCAGAGAAAGGAAAGGTCATGTCAAGAAAATAGATAAATATATGTATAAGATACATAGCTACTATGAATCTATGATTGAGATAAAGTGAAGACGTGTAGATTGTTGGATATTACGTATGAAATACATTAAAGTGGTATACGTTGAGGAATCATTACCTTGTGCAAGCTTTAATATAGCTGCCGTAATGAAGATGCTCAAAACCTTTAGGAAGACATCACCTTGAAAGATGGCGCCTAAATCCCCTGACCCATTCCAAGCAATTATGATCATTGCCTACACAAGACACAAATGCATAGAACCACATGTCAGAACAAGAAACTACAAGTTTGGAGACTGAATTTAATGAAATTTACTAGCCGTACCTGCAAAGACAGGATATAGAAACTCCACATTCTATCGAAACTTCTAAATATATGCCAAAAGGAGCGTATCTCAACAAAGTTAACTTTGCCCATCCATCGATCTCCAGTTTTTGGTTTGTCCTGCAACATTGTGAACATCGACCATGAAACTCTAGATACCCAAAACTTGACAACAGAACAATTCTATCTAACGTTAGCTTGTTGAACTATAATTTAAAGTATAAAAACTGCATGTTTCTTTAACCCATTAAGAGCATTTACGCTAGTAGATAAATACATTATTAGTTATTAAACATACGATCATAACCCAAGAAGTTGAAAACAGAAAAAAGATAAGGAGCCTAGTTTCTTCTACCCATACCTCACTTCTGTCAAGTCGACGTTCCTCAGCTGTCTGACAAAAGAAATCAGCATCAGCTCGCATTGGCCACCCTAACCGAAAGCACCGAACTGACCTGCAAGTTGAAAAAAGACAAGGAGATCTAATCATGAAGAACTGTAAAAGACCTGACATTTCAGAAGGTTACAAGATAATCATCTGTATTGTACCAAAAATACTCATTCAAGTCGTCATAGTTTCTCCACTCAGAATGTTTCGACTTTCCTCCTCTACTTCTCTTTGCTTCCTACAGTACACAAACATGATGATGAAAAATGGAGGAGAAGACAGCATAAGAAGACAAAGGGTCAAGACTGAAGAACAAAGCAATCAACCTTAGCTATTGTTTTGTATATGGGAGTGACTACTTTCTGCAGGAAAGCTTCATCGTCACCTCCATATGCCGGTTTTATATGCTCTCCTGTCGTTGGACTAACACTCCCAGCCAACATCCCATACAATTCAAAAGCCATCTAAACGGATTCAGAAGATAAATTTTAAACTCGGATTAGACACAAGTAGGAAAAATTCCTAGTAAACATCAAATGTGTATTACTAAGTTCTGGATGTTTAATTTTCTTCATGTCATGTGAACATTTCACATACTCACTAATACTCAACGATGGCTATGGTTTACTTCCTCATCCTTATATATAAGGTTTTGACCTCTCCAAAGTTTACTAAGAAACCCATAACTACGTCTATGTAGTAGCAAAGTTCACCAAGAATTGAACTCACATGCTCTTCTTTAAATACAGAATGTAATGTTTCACTTTCAGGCAAACAACATAAAGGAGAAACTGAAGACATACATGGTGGTATATATAGCAAAGGCATTCTGGCATAAATCTTAGGTTAGCAGCCTCTCCCCAAATTAAGAGGTATAGTCCCATATATAGCAGTTTACGCTGCTGAACCTCTTGTTGAATCGTCGGCAACCTAAAAATGAGAACAAGAAAGGTGAATATATAGGTAGAAAACCGCAAGGCATTACATCTTTTTTCTATGTTTTTAAGATATGAAAAAATGAAAACACAAAATGACAGGTTACAAGGAGAATCCTCACCAGAGACTGCTTTTCCGACCCAGATACTTGCACCACTTCTTGTAATTTTTGAAAAGTTTCTTCATCACTATAGTTAATGCACGATCATCCAACTAAAGGAAGAAATTTTAAATTAGACAGTTAGTGTAGACAGAGAGAAATAGACGCATAAATTGCAAATTTCAATAGAAAACATACCTTTGGCTGTTGTTCAGGTCTCGGAAACTGTCGAATGTGGACATTAGCAAGTAACAGAATCAAGTGCTCTCTTTGATTGGCAACATTATCTTTCTGCCATTTAAAGGTTTGGATCACAATCAGCACATGGAGATATTCTCAATCAATAACAAGAACATGATATTCACCTGAAAACCAAACATAGTTTGAAGCCAGTCTAGCATGTCCTCATCGAGTTTCTTCTTGTGGCCTGCTGGCCATGGTAGACCCCTAGTGTTACGAAGTGCGATAACTGTAGCTTGAATCTGTAGAACAGTGTGAAAGAGTTTATTATTCCGACTCACAACACAACTAAACATAAAAAAGGAAATGTTTCACTTGGTTAACCTCAGGAAATCTCATTATAGCCTGATTTTGACTATCAGGATCAAGGGGTAAAATGTTGTAAGGCACGTAGATTTGGCTTTTTTCTTCAACCTTTGTGTGGGCTTCTAAAATCTAACCAGCAAGAAAAAGGATGAACAGAAATGAGTGAGTCAACAATTTGGTAACCCAATTTATGAGAACTTCCACCATGAAACCATGGCTAAAGACCTGCAAAAATACTATTAGATATGTACTCACCTCGTCAGCCACTTCCACATCTTCTGTCTGATTAACAGCTTTCAAAACTTCAAAGAGAACAGCAGCAGTCTGATAAGCCTTTGTCAGTTGAGCACTACAAGGCCAAAAAAAAATTGTATTAAGAATGAAACACACATTAAAGATAGAGAACAAAACATGGACCCGAATATACAAACCGGTCAGCTTTGTCAGCAGCGTTGAGCAAAGCCTGAATGTATTTCTTGTAGTAGTGTTGATAGAAACTTTGCATCTCACGTGCGTCACTCTTCTGCCTTCCTGCAAGAGTTGTTTCATTCTCCTGCACATATAAAACAATTAAGCTAAATAAAACTTGACACAAAAAGCTCAAGCAGAGTAAAGGAAGTGATGATCTCACCCGTTCTAACCGCTGAAGAAGCGCAGTCTTAAACTGGCGAACACCACGACCACTTGACGTTGGATCAAGCCTGTGTGCCTTCTCAAACGCATAAAACCGACCTGAAAGAAGCATCCTTTTTAAATTTCAAGAAGAGCAAAAAACTCAGGCGATTTTTTTGCATTAGTTCAACTCACATAAGTAAGCAACACGAGGGTTACTAGCTTCTACTTCATTAGCTACACGAAGGATGGGAGCAATCTCAACAAGAGACGATGGCACCACTTCACTATCCAGCATAGCCTCTCCGAGATTGCCAGCTGTCTGAGTCCGCAGAATCCGCCTCTGCGGCTGAGGCGGATCATTTCCTCCTCCTCTCCTTTGAGACATCCTCTAAATCCTCCTAAACAACAAATCTGAACGAAGTATTCGTCAAATCCAAAGACCCTTAAACCACCATCAAGAACAAACTTCAATCAAACAGAAAAGGGTAAATAATAAACTCCTGAAAGAGAAAAGACAGAGACTGCAGTCAAACTAATGTTCCGACAGAACAAAAAAAAAAACAAAACATGAACTGCTTCAGTCTGAAGCAAGGTGAGATTCACTCCAACCAATAACATCGATATCATCGAGAAAGGACGATAAATGCTAAAAAGTTGCTTTTTATTAATTAAAATGAAAATCTCAAAAAGGATCCGAACGGTCTGAAAGTAAAGTAAGCAATAATGTAAAGTCACAAACTTTATCACTCCCCGAAACTTAATCCAAACCTAACTTCGAACATCCATAGCAAACACACAAGAAAGAAATGATCTTTCGATGTCTCTAAGCTCAATCAAGAGTGTTCAGTGAAAAAAAAAAACAACTTAAAAAAAAAGGCTTAACCTTTGAATCAGATTCGGCTCAAATTTTTTTACCTGAACGAGGGAGCAGAAAGGGAAGCTGATGAAACCCTAAGCACATGCGTTGGAACAAGAATATAGCTCCAAGCTATCTATCATCTTCCAGAGAGAGAGAGAAGAGTTACAGATAAAGATTGGGGAAAGCAACGGGAACAAGACAGGCGCCAATGTTTTTTTTTTTTCTTTGTTGCTAATTTATCACTTCATTCTTTTTAATGTTTTGGTGTAAGAGTTTTTATTCTATTTTAACCAATTAGGAATGTCCTCGACATCATCTCATACATACTCCACTGTCCACATGTTCTTATGCTTTTAATCTTTAGAAGATGCTGGGTCGTTCTCTTATGCTATTTATGATGTAATGATAGATTTGTTAAGAAATGAAGATGGTGGTTGGGACATATCCGGAAATGGACCAGACCACATCAGTACCATACCAGGCGGCCAAGCATCAGTCACTATCCTCCCTTGTATTTATCCATATGTTGTAGTTATCCTAATCATTATAGGATTAGGATAATCATCCCCTTTATTGTTGTAATCCTTATCTCCTAAGGAATATGCTTA
>CAKOAT010497376.1:611588-636600 GCA_932364175.1 Eruca vesicaria subsp. sativa
ATCAGTCACTATCCTCCCTTGTATTTATCCATATGTTGTAGTTATCCTAATCATTATAGGATTAGGATAATCATCCCCTTTATTGTTGTAATCCTTATCTCCTAAGGAATATGCTTATTCTCTTGTATGTATATATATGTATGTGCACGTGATGAATAAGATATACAGAGTTACAACCTTCTCCTTTATTCTATAACAAGATTTAATTTTTTCACCAACATGTATATATTCTTGTTCTGTCGCCAACCACCGTAGTATTTTATATAAACTAAATCCCTAAAATAAATCGATAAAGTGAAACAGATACGTGTGCCTGAATGTTTATTCTCATCTATTAGATTTCTTTGAATATATATATTTGTAAGCATTTAGGAAGTTAGTATATATTTACTTATAAGGTATTTTCCTATTTTATATATGTAAAGCTTGATAAACAAGTTTGATACTTTGCATAAATAAATATACAACTCGTCAATAAATTGTTTTAAGAATGATTTATTTCCTTCAAATCTATCATAATCAATTGAAAATGGAAACTATATATAATCTGAACATGAAATATATGCTTACATGTTTTCTTTACATACAAAATGCTGGGTACCAATCCAAACATTTTACGTAGGTCTTGTTGGTTCTAAAAGTTGATATTCGTTTTAGACTTAGCTGATGGAACTTATACTCAGTAAATTGATCGAAAACTTTTTGGAACTAAAACTCAAAATAGCTAAATTTATCACTGGACAAGATTTAATACAACATTATTAAAGTGGACCGCGAGGTGTGATGTGTGAAGCTTAGCATGTCGAAGAGTTGCACATTAGTATAAATGTATAATAATGATAGGTGAAGTGAGAGTGTGAAACAGGACAAAGATGCAATCATTCTTCCATACTCTTCATTTTTTTCTTTTAGTAATGATCAGTTTGTAATTTATATTTTCTTTTGATTTTATATCTTACGTGCAAGATTCATTAAACTAGCCACCATGGTTTAAAATTGTATAAGATGCATGCTCAAACTTCTTTTAATTGGTTAGCATATATAGAGAACCATCGTCTTTTATCAACTAACGATTAATCATTCATGGTATTACTTTTTAAGCTGATATCAATGTAACATTAGCAAAACACTATATTGGTTTAAAAATGAAAATTCGGTAGCCTTTAACCACAAAAACGCTTGCTGAATGAAAAATGATTTAGAATGGTTACATGTTGACAGGGAGTTCAATATTGGTTGTAAGAGTTTGATCCAATGTGTTTTTGTCATCTATATTGGTTGTTAAGAGTTTGATCCAATGTGTTTTTGTGAAGGATATATACCTAGTGGAAATTATATTTCAGCATGTTTTTTCTTGAGAGAATTAGGCAAATACCCATAAAATGGAGTGAAATTAGTGAATTACCCATGAGTTGACATTAAAACAACTTTTTTTACAATTTGGTTGGTGTTGGACCAAAATGCCCTTCTGAATCCTGTTGCCTATATCTGACATTCTCTCTCCAAAGATTCTTCCTCTCTCCAACGATTCTTTAAACCACACATCTATTTTTCATATTCATTTCTTTCTTTTTACACTATTTTTTCTTGATTTTTTTTCTCATCTACAATTTTATATGTAAATGATTTTTAAGTTTACTCATTTTGATAGAGAAATGAAACTTCAACAATATTTATTTATTAACATATAATATCTAACGCATGTATTGACATCTACACAATTTATTAACAACTAACATATCTGTTAACACTTATAATACATGTCTTGTTAACGGTTAACACATCTGTTAACATTTACAAAATTTGTTAACAGTTAATGTCTCTGTTAATACATCTGGTACATGTATTTGTTAACAGTTACCACATTTGTTGACATCCACATTATTTGTTAACAGCTAACATCAGTGTTAACGTCTTTGGCGATTTAAAAAAAAAAAAACATGTCACAAATTGTAATTCTATAAACTATACGTTAAGATACTTATTTGATATCAAGCTCAGTGTTATTTGTAATGCCTTAATAAAAATTTTAGCTGTAACTTTAACACATATGATAAACATAGATATAATATTTTCTTTAATCCGAATAACACTAGAAAACATACAAATAAAAAAAAAAGCATATGAGATAAAACTAGGAAAAACAAGAACAAAACGTATATCAGATTTAAAGAGGAAATGAGAGAAAGTGAAATATTAAAAGAAGAGATGAGAGAGAGAGAGAGAGAGAGAGAGAGAGAGTTGAAAAGGTTGTTTCAGAAAAAGTCATACGGATGACAGAGCTACAAGAGTAGAAAGAGAGAAAATGAAGGGCAATTTGGTCAACAAATCTGAATAAGTCACATCAGATGTAAACCTCTAATTAGAGGTCTCAATATGGTGTTTCGGCAAATTATCTCTTTTTTCTTTTGCTTGGTGATATATACTAAAAGTGGAACTGAGAAGGATAAGCAACAATGGATGTGTGCAGTGTAGACGATACAAACTGATATCATTAGGCCAGCCATGTCGATCATAGGAAAACTGAGGAGTATGGATCAAGGTAGATATGCATACACTATTTATCCATATATTTACTCAGTAAAAACATATTTACATTTTTCAAAAAAAAAACATATTTACATTAAAAACGATTAGAGCCAGTCACCTTATATACCCCTAAATAGTATTTACTCGTCAGTAGGGTATGTCTTTTCCAATGAAATGAATTGATTTTTGGCTAGCAAAATTTGTGAGTATGGTTGCATGCAATTAAGAAAAATTAGTGACCTTTTTATTTATCAGTCCAGCAAAGAAAGAAAAAAAAATTTGTTTTCTAATGTTGGATTCACATGCATGTGCATCCGGCAACCATGATGAGTAAATTGTTTGACTGTTGTGTTATTTTTGTCGGCTTTCTATAATTTTGTCAATAATCGAGATATGAAACATAATAATTTCTTCTCCTTATTATTTATAAATTTAATTAGTGGCGAAGGCATGGGATAAAATTTCACGTACCAGAGATATCGGATCCGAATCATGCTAGCTGAATGATCTTATCTAATTTTCCATTAGAATCGGTTAGATTGCCGCTAACCGGGTCACCGGCGAGACCGGCAGATGTCTCGGAAAAGACAAAAGAGTTTTATGTATTTTAGCCAAACTCTCTTCAACTTTTCTAGTGCCGTCTTCATTTTTTCAACGCCTTTAGCTTTTCACCAAAAGAAGTATCTTTCTATCTACCAAAGTTCACCTCTTTCCGACCTCTATCACTTTAATCACTATTGAATGATTGTGTCAACACTCACGATTCTCATTCGAGTTGCTTCTTGCAGTGTTAACAACGATTCCAAAATCAATGACTGGCAAGTGGGTTTCAAGAAGTTGAACGGTTTCTTGGTAAATTTTTCATCTTTCTCTCTACTTCTCAACTCCATCTTGTCGTTTGCTAATATGACATTTCGGATATACTATATGTGTTATGTGTTTGTTTTAGATAATGGATCCTTAATTGTTGTATCTTCTCGCCAGGTTGGTTCAAGCTCAGTACCAAGAAACATTGCTACTACTTAGTAGCGACCATGACACCAAACATTACAAGTTGGAGCTTTCGGCCCGAAAAATTATATGTATTACACTGGACGATAATAAACAGCAATTTGCTTATAGTGTAATGGTAGTGATTGCCATATATAGTGTCAAAGGTAGAGAGTTTGAATCCCAAACTGCCTTCATTTTATTTTTAGCTTCTGGTCCTCATATTTAATGGGCCGGCACTGTTACTACTAATAAGCGTTCTTCTAACAGAAATACAGCTCAAGTTGCTCTTTGTGAAGGAATGTACAGAATTTTAGGCAGGCTCAGAAGCTTATGGTCATTCAAAAGAGGTTGAAGAATTTGGCTATTACTACAAATTAACGGTGTCACTCTTGCGAGAAAGCTACACCAAAGCTTAGAATGTGGGCTTGATTCGACAAATATCAGCCCGGATATTTTGGCCCCCAGCAAAGTTTGAGTTTCTGACTAGGCGTAAAAGGGCAGTTTCCATTTGATTGCAGTAGAGCTCGATATTTGACGCTCGAGAGCTTTTGTAGATGGTCTATGTTGTCATTACAAGTTAACTGTGTTATCATGGAGGGATTAAATAATGATGAAATTTGTAATTTTGTAAAGTTGACACATACACAATAAGTCTATCAGTGTGCGGTTTTCATAGAGTTTATCCCTTTGATGGAAATGTTTGGAATGTGAAAAAACTTTTGCCTTACGTAGAAGTCATGTATAAAGTGGTAAGGGAGAGTTCTCGTAATGTTTAGCCCTTTTGAGATTCGTCAACCTTCCCTTTGAGCATTTTCATGATTGGTACGTCGCCAAACCCCCAGCAGAAGGAAAGCTAATATCAATGCGCACAAAAACCAATATCTATAAAGGATCATACTAAAAAAAAAAAAATCATTTATAAAATATAAATTATAACGTGCTAAACTGTTCTGGAATGTACATGGTATGGCTTAATACTGTATCTACATAAATATTTACCAATTTTACATCAATATAACGAATCAAAACTAAAAGAAACACGAAACAAATGTTCCCAAAAAAAAACTAAAAACCAATAAAAAAATAATGGGATAACAAATTAGAGATAAACATCTCTAATACAAATTTCAAATAATGATCATTTATATGTCTCTAAGATGGCGATGTAGCTGTTGTTGTTGCTGCATCATCTTGTAAAGACGGCGAGGCAATAGAAGACGAAGACGAGCCATTAGAGGAAGGAGACATCTCGCCACCGGCAGGCATATCCTGAAGCGCCGCCAGAATCCGGCGGATGCTGACGGACCTCGCCGGTCGAAAACTGTAAGCCCTCTTAAAAGATTTTGATTTTGAGAAAACCCTCGAGGACTTAGTGAGGATGAGATACACCAAACCTTGTACCAGAGCAAACAAGACCACCTTCATAAACATCGTTCCCAAGCTTCCTTCCATTTTTTTTTGTAATAGATAGAATACTCGATGAGATGATATTCAACGTTTCTCTTCTTTCTTGGATGTGTGTCTAGATTTGTAGATGAGTTTGAGATTGTAACTCTAATTCATGCAAAAAAAGGTTTTAAGTAAATTTATAGAGGGAGATAGCGCCTTGCGTATTTGACCAAAGGCAGAGACGTGGAAGTAAGGGTGTCCATTTCATCTTTCGACCTTATCCGGTCAAAGGAAAGGACACGTTATCTTTGTCTAGAAAGTGTCGATGCTGGACCATATCATGAAATTAAATATTTTAAAAGTTGACAGAAAAAGGTTTAATATAAGAAAATTAGGGAAGTGTACTATATAACAAAACTATAATCAACAGACAAAATAACTATTATTTGTATATATAGAAACTAAAGTAAAAGAAATTGGTGTTGACTACAAAAGTTATAAGTTCTAGAGCATTTTTTATTGAAAATATTTCATAAACGTTTTCAACATTTAATAAGCTACAATAGTGTAAATTATTATTTTGGATATTTAACAAGTAAATATACTATATTAACAAATTACAAAATATAAGATGTTTTAATAGAATGCTGCAAATGGTATACACAGCTTGGGTATACCGTTGAAATGATTTACTTCGAAATAGTACTAAATGAAAAAAAAGTGTAGGGTTAGAGATAGGAATGATGACCAGTAACTATTCGATTGTATGTGTAATATTATTCATTCAGGTATGTTTCAGTGTCTCCTCAGTTATCACATGAGAATAGAGCCTACACAATCTCTGCTCCATTGCTCATGATTATTAAAGTCAAATCCAGACAATTAAACTCTTTTTCTACAGCTATGGCGATGCAATCAGCCCTCTATAAGGCGCTAACCTTAGAATTTCTAATTTTTAAAATTTTCTTTGACAATTCAACGCTCATCAGAGTTATTTTTTTCAATAATCTCCAATCAATAAAAATCATTGGAATTGTGAAAGACATCTGATCGTTCTCTTCTGATTTTGCATCAATTTTTCCTCTCAACTCTCTAGATCGATCATCAATTTTTTAACCTATAATTTAGCAAAAAAGGCTCCTCAAACCTTCTTATTTATGTAATGAACTTTAGAATTGGGTCATTTTTCAACTCATTCTCTATTTTTTAGTTTTAATGAAATTTCTATGACAAAAAAAACTATTTATCTTAATAAGGTTTAAAAATACAACAATGACATATATTAAATAGCAAGTAACTATAAATTCCAGAACACGTAGCAAAGTTAAAGACAAACACAACAAAAACTATTAAATTAATCATCTGGTAAATCATTTTTAGATGTACCAAGATCATTAAAATATTGTCAAAGCGAAATATAGCAAAGGATAGATTCTTAATATCAGTATTGATAATTACGCTTTTGCAAAATCCTTGTTTGTTCACCCTCCATATATGAACGAATATGCGGATTTTGTATAGAATCTAGGTCCAGGAGCAAGATTCTGTTTTCTTCTCCAATTTCTTTCATTGCGTAAGTTTTACTTTGAATATCAAGAAACTGTTGTATTTGTGCATTTGTCATCCTCAATTGCTCTAGAAGTTGTTTGTTTCCTTCTTTTATAGTGCTGTCTTTGTTTTCTTTTTCTATAGAAGATGTTTGATCAACATTTTCTACTTTCAATTTGGATATACCAAATCCAGTTAGTTCTATAGATGGGAATTCTTCAAAAATGTCGTCATCATCATCTAAGGCACATAAAGCATGGATTCTTTCATTGATCTTTTTGTGGGCTTCCAAAACCTACAACCAAGTTATAAAAATAAGAAACTAGTGAGCCAATAATTGGATAACCCGATTCATGATAGTATCATAATGTTTCCATGAAAGGTTGGGTTAAGACTTATAAGAACAGAAGTGATAGATTTACCTCATCAGCCACTTCCACATCATCTGTCTTATTAAGAGACTTCAAGACTTCTAAAAGAACATCATCAGTTTGATATGCCTTCTTAAGTTGAGTACTACAAGACAAAACAAATTTTGTATTTATGAATGAAAGACACATAAAGATAGATTCCAAAAGAGATAAATTTCAGATCCGAATAAACACTTTGATCAAACACATACGGGTCAGCTTTGTCAGCAGCGTCAAGCAAAGGCTGAATATATGTCTTGTTGTAGTGCAGATAAAAACTTTGCATTTCACTTGCATCACTACCCTTCTTCATTCCTGCAAGAGCTGTTGAATCCTGGTCCTGCAAAAGTTTAACGAATATGGTAAAGTGACACATAATCCCCCCCCCCCCCATGCAGCAACGATGTTATTGGCAAGACAACATAAAAATGAAACTCAAGCAAAGTATATATTAAGTGATAATACATGTTCTAAGCGTTGAAGAAGCGCAGTCTTGAACTGGCGAACGCCACGATGCCATGATGTGGGATCAATCTTGCATGCCTTCTCAAAGGCATAAAACCGACCTGAGAAAAAAACAAACCAATTGAACTTTTTAAAACTCTTTTGACCACTGATTAATCACATCACTAGGAGATGTTTACATTATTTCAACTCACATAAGTACGCAACACGAGGGTTACTAGCTTCTACTTCATTGGCTACGCGAAGGATCGGTGCAATCTCCACAAGAGACGATGGCACCACTTCACTGTCGAGATTAACCATTCCCATGTTACCAGCAGTTTGAGACATCTTCAAAATCCTTCCAAAAAAGCTTTTACATCACCATAAAGAACAAACTTAGAGAACTATATGAGCTAGAACAAGAGTTAATTATAACCTCAGGAAGGAGAAAAGACAGAGACTGCCATTAAATAGCGATCGGAAAAGAGAAGAAGAGACATGGATTGCTTAATTATGAAGGTAGATGAGATCCATTCCATATAATAAATCGATATCATGGAAAAAAAGGAGTAAAAAAAGTTGCATTTAATAGTAAAAAGGAAAAGGTTTCGAACAGAAGAAAATAAAGTTAGCCTAAGACGTGTAAAGCACAAACTTTATAACGAAACCGAGTCACCCAACACCTTGTTTCACAACCATCTTTAAGTATCTATACCGAGACACAAAAAAAAACGTATTAAGTTAACCTTTAATAAGTTTTGGATTAGTCACGAAGCAAACAAATAAAATAAAAATAGAAGCAAAGACTTAAGCTTCCAAAATCAAAACTTCGAGCAAAACAGTGCTTAATATTTAGTCAAAGCCAAAAAAAAAAATTCAGTGCTTCATGGATCACCTGAATGAGTGAAGGACAAAGAAACGAATGGTCAAGCTGCGATTGAACAAGAACATAACGTCGCGACACGAAAGATATAGAGAGAA
Organism: Eruca vesicaria subsp. sativa; assembly: GCA_932364175.1. Lineage (NCBI taxonomy): Eukaryota > Viridiplantae > Streptophyta > Magnoliopsida > Brassicales > Brassicaceae > Eruca > Eruca vesicaria. The sequence goes on from CAKOAT010497376.1 coordinate 619,886, forward strand.
GACTGGCGCTGACTTTTTAATGTATTGTTAAAACATTTTATTTCAACCAATCATGGAATGTCAACGACATCACCGATCCTTGTTCCTTTGTTCTCACGCTATTACTTTTTTTGAGATTGCAAACTTTTCTTATTCATTTAGATTGAAATTACACATGAAAATTGAAATATGTCGATTTCATTCAGTTTTTAGATTTTTTTTCTTTACATATAAACCATACATTGATGTTGGATCCAAAACGTTTAAGAAACTACCTCACTTTTTATAAGAAATATTTTACCGAAATAATATGAGATGGAGAGAATATAGTCTAAGTTAGTGCACGTGAATGGCATCGTGCAGGTGATGCTGCTCTAGATTTCAAAAATCTACTTTTGTTTTAGATTGTTTTCTAGTATCCATACAAAATTCATTGTTATTTATTGTTTGTAACCATTGGTACCATTGAATTAGCTATAATTAATGTCTCTCCTATTAATCATTCTCTAATAAATTGCACTTAGTATGATAGTGATAAATTTGTAATATGTAATACTCCCTCTGTTTCTAAATAAGTGTCACTTTAACCTTTTAATTTTGTTTCAAAAAAGTGTCATTCTACAAGCCCAATATTGTAATTATGTACATTAAATCTATTTTTTACCCTTTTGAATAACCAATAGTATTTTACTTAAATTATTTTCATTTAATTAAACATACATTAAATAGAGATATATTAGTCTATTATACAATTTTCTTAATTTATGTGCAAAGAGTCAAAATGACACTTATTTAAAAGCAGAGGGAGTACAATACAACATTTTTTCATAAATAACAATAGAACTTGATTAAGCAAGGATATATTTTTATTTATAATGGTTATTAAAAGAAGCTGTTATTTAACTTATTATTAGTTTGGTTTATTATATGTTATCTTTTTTTTATCAAAAGAAACTGTTTACATAAACGTTAATATTTTATCAAATGTATCATCGACGTCATCATTTCTCCTCCATCGTTGGATAGAAAATAGACGGCCAAGAGCAAAAGCAGAGAACCATCTATAACTTTTTCGAAGTTCCTCAGCTGTCTGACAAAAGAAATCAGCATCATCTCGCATAGGCCATCCTAACTGAAAGCACCGAGTTGACCTATAACTTGAAAAAACAAAGAGATTCAATCATGCAAAACTGTAAATGACCTGACATTTTAGAAGCCTACAAGATAAACATCTGCATTGTACCAAAAATACTCATTAAAGTCGTCATAGTGTCTCCTCTCAGAATGCTTCGACTTTCCTCCTCTACTTCTCTTTGCTTCCTAAAATACACGAATATCATGATGAAAAATGGAGGAAATGGAACTGTTAGACAGCAAAAGATGACAAAATGGTCAAGAGTGAAGAAGCAAAGCAAGCAACCTTAGCTACTCTATTGTCTATAGGAGTCACTACTTTCTGCAGGAAGGCTTCATCTTCACCACCATATGCTGGTTTTATACGCTCCCCTGTCATCGGACTCACACTCCCAGCCAACATCCCGTACAATTCAAAAGCCATCTAAATGAATTTAGCATACAATATTAAACTCGGACTTAGATATAAAAACATTATAATGTAAACTAGATCTTGACCCGCGCACCGGCGCGGGTTTAACTTAATTTGGAAAAGTATAATATATTCATAAGTCATCGGTTATTACCGTATTTCAAAAACTATGATCGTATTGAATGTAATAGGACTGGGATTTGATTTTGGGTTCAACTTTTGTTGGATTCTTTATGTTCGTAGTTTTTTTAATTCTACAGATATAAGATTTGTTCTGTTATCTATATAAATTATTATTACAGATATAAGATCTGTTCTGTTATCTATATAAATTGATTTGCGTTCGGTTCGATTCTTTTGGTTTGAGCTCAGTTTGGTAATAATTATAATAACCGACTAATATTAGATAAATTTTTGGTTCCAATATGATAACGTTTTGGTTACGATTTCTAGGATTAATTTTAGATTAATCGGGGTAAAACTGATTTTGGGGGGGGGGTAGGTGTTTCGGATAAATATCCAGTTACAAAAACAAAATTTTAATATTTTAGTTAAAACTATTCAAATATTTTGTGTCGTTATGATAATTTGAATAATGTAAAATACTTTAGATAAAATATATTTGAGTATTAAATTATTTGAAATGTAAATTGTTATTATCTTAAAAACTGATGTTATTTTTAATTTAGTCAACAATAAATAAAATTGAATATGGTATTTATATAAAATATAAACTAAAAACACAAATTACTATAATGGGCCAAATGATTAAAGCCAACCATAACATAAAATAAGTTAAACAGAAGCCCAATTCTATTATAACAATGTTTAAAAGCCAACTCTATTAAACTTATTGCCAAACAACATTAAACTCTTTATTACTACTATTTAAGTTTCCAAACAAACCTAAAGAGTACTACAACTTTAATAAGATAGATATAAACTAGATCTTGACCCGCGCACTGGCGCGGGTTTAACTTAATTTGGAAAAGCATAATATATTCATAAGTCATCGGTTATTACCGTATTTCAAAAACTATGATCGTATTGAATGTAATAGGACTGGGGTTTGATTTTGGGTTCAACTTTTGTTGGATTCTTTATGTTCGTAGTTTTTTAATTTTACAGATATAAGATCTGTTCTGTTATCTATATAAATTGATTTGCGTCCGGTTCGATTCTTTTGGTTTGAGCTGAGTTTGGTAATAATTATAATAATCGACTAATATCAGATAAATTTTTGGTTCCAATATGATAACAGTTTGGTTACGATTTCTAGGATTAATTTTAGATTAATCGGGGTAAAACTAATTTTGGGGGGGGGGGATAGGTGTTTCGGATAAATATCCAGTTACGAAAACAAAATTTTAATATTTTAGTTAAAACTATTCAAATATTTTGTGTCTTTATGATAATTTGAATAATGTAAAATACTTTAGATAAAATATATTTGAATATTGAATTATTTGAAATGTAAATTGTTATTATCATAAAAACTGATGTTATTTTTAATTTAATCAACAATAAATAAAATTGAATATGGTCTTTATATAAAATATAAACTAAAAACACAAATTACTACAATGGGCCAAATGATTAAAGCCAACCATAACATAAAATAAATTAAACAAAAGCCCAATTATATTATAACAATGTTTAAAAGCCCAACTCCTTTAAACTTATAGCCAAACAACATTAAACTCTTTATTACTACTATTTAAGTTTCCAAACAAACCTAAAGAGTACTACAACTTTAATAAGATAGATTTAATATTTTAGTTAAAACTATTCAAATATTTTGTGTCGTTATGATAATTTGAATAATGTAAAATACTTTAGATAAAATATATTTGAGTATTAAATTATTTGAAATGTAAATTGTTATTATCTTAAAAACTGATGTTATTTTTAATTTAGTCAACAATAAATAAAATTGAATATGGTATTTATATAAAATATAAACTAAAAACACAAATTACTATAATGGGCCAAATGATTAAAGCCAACCATAACATAAAATAAGTTAAACAGAAGCCCAATTCTATTATAACAATGTTTAAAAGCCCAACTCTATTAAACTTATTGCCAAACAACATTAAACTCTTTATTACTACTATTTAAGTTTCCAAACAAACCTAAAGAGTACTACAACTTTAATAAGATAGATATAAACTAGATCTTGACCCGCGCACTGGCGCGGGTTTAACTTAATTTGGAAAAGCATAATATATTCATAAGTCATCGGTTATTACCGTATTTCAAAAACTATGATCGTATTGAATGTAATAGGACTGGGGTTTGATTTTGGGTTCAACTTTTGTTGGATTCTTTATGTTCGTAGTTTTTTAATTTTACAGATATAAGATCTGTTCTGTTATCTATATAAATTGATTTGCGTCCGGTTCGATTCTTTTGGTTTGAGCTGAGTTTGGTAATAATTATAATAATCGACTAATATCAGATAAATTTTTGGTTCCAATATGATAACAGTTTGGTTACGATTTCTAGGATTAATTTTAGATTAATCGGGGTAAAACTAATTTTGGGGGGGGGGATAGGTGTTTCGGATAAATATCCAGTTACGAAAACAAAATTTTAATATTTTAGTTAAAACTATTCAAATATTTTGTGTCTTTATGATAATTTGAATAATGTAAAATACTTTAGATAAAATATATTTGAATATTGAATTATTTGAAATGTAAATTGTTATTATCATAAAAACTGATGTTATTTTTAATTTAATCAACAATAAATAAAATTGAATATGGTCTTTATATAAAATATAAACTAAAAACACAAATTACTACAATGGGCCAAATGATTAAAGCCAACCATAACATAAAATAAATTAAACAAAAGCCCAATTATATTATAACAATGTTTAAAAGCCCAACTCCTTTAAACTTATAGCCAAACAACATTAAACTCTTTATTACTACTATTTAAGTTTCCAAACAAACCTAAAGAGTACTACAACTTTAATAAGATAGATGTATTACTAAGTTCACGATGTCGCAATATAACCAATTTTTTTTCCTGTCTCCACCATGTGAATTTTTCAAGTTCCTCTCACTAATACTCAAATGGATATGGTTTACTTCCTCATCTTTTTACATTACGTTTTCAGCTCTCTAGAGTTTACTACTTGATAACTATGTCTATGTAATAGCCAAGATCACCAAGAGTTGAACTCACACGCTCTTCTCTAAACTCAAAATGTAATGTTTCACACTAAGGCAAACACATAGGAGAAACTGAAGACATACATGGTGATATATATAGCAAAGGCATGCTGGCATGAGTCTTAGGTTTGCAGCCTCTCCCCATATTAAAAGATAAAGTCCAATATATAGCAGTTTCCGCTGCTGAACCTCTTGTTGAATCGTAGGTAACCTACAGAACAATAGATACGAACAAGTAAGAAAACCTCAGGGCGTTACATCTCTTTCCTATGTTTTTAAAAAGCAAAAAAAAAAAAAAAAAACGTTACAAGGAGAATCCTCACCAGAGGCTGGTTTTCCGACCCAAATACTTGCACCACTTATTGTAGTTTTTGAAAATTTTCTTCATCACAAAACTCACTGCGCGATCATCCAACTAAAGGCAAAAACTGTAAATTAGACCGTTTGATGCATGATTGAAGTTCAAAAGAAAACATACAGTACCTTTGGTTGTTGTTCAGGTCTCGGAAACTGTCGAATTTGGACATTAACAAGTAACAAAATCAAGTTCTCTCTTTGATTAGCAACATTATCTTTCTGTCATTTAAAGGTTTGGATCACAGTCAGCACATGGAGAATATTCTGAATCAACAAAACAAATACAGTATATTCACTTCTATCACCTGAAAACCAAACACGGTTTGAAGCCAGTCTAGCATATCTTCATCGAGTTTCTTCTTGTGGCCTGCTGGCCATGGTAGATCTCTAGTGTTACGAAGTGCGATAGCTATGGGTTGTATCTGTAGAAGAGAGTGAAAGTGTTTATTTTTCTGACTCAGAAGTCAGAACACGACTAAATATAAATGGATATATATGCTTATTAGGTTAACCTTAGGAAATTTTGTTATAGCCTGATTTTGACTATCAGGATCATGGGGAAGATTGTTGTAAGGCACGTCGATTAGGATTTTTCCTTCAAACTTTTTGTGGGCTTCTAAAATCTAACCAGCAAGAAAAAAAAGATGAACAGAAATGAGTGAGGCAACAATTTGATAACCCAAGTTCATCAGAATATCAACATGTTTCCTCCATGAATACTATTAGATATGTACTCACCTCGTCAGCCACTTCCACATCTTCTGTTTGATTAACAGCCTTCAAGACTTTAAAGAGAACAGCAGCAGTTTGATAAGCCTTTGTAAGTTGAGCACTACGTACAAAAAAAACTTTGTTTTATGAATGAAAACACATATTAAAAAAAACATAACAAGATATAAAAACACCGATCCTAATTCACAGTTTCATGAAACACAAACCGGTCAGCTTTGTCAGCAGCGTTGAGCAAAGCCTGGATGTATTTCTTGTAGTAGTCTTGATAGAAACTTTGCATTTCGCGTGCGTCACTAATCTGCTGCCTTCCTGAAAGAGTTGTTTCATCCTCCTGCACAAGTTTAAGAAATTAGGTAAACTGACACATAATCCCCACACAGCAAGAATTTTATGTGTAAATTAATGAAATGATGATACATGTTCTAAGCGCCGAAGAAGCGCAGACTTGAACTGTAGAACACCACGACCACTTGATGTGGGATCAAGCTTACATGCCTTCTCAAACACATAAAAGCGACCTAAAAAACAACAACCAATGATTTTTGTTTACATCATCAGGGGATTTTTACATTGAGTAGTCACTATGATATTATCAGGGGACTTTAACATTATTTCAACTCACATAAGTACGCAACACGAGGGTTACTAGCTTCTACTTCATTGGATACACGGAGGATCGGAGAAATCTCCACTAGAGAAGATGGCACCACTTCACTGTCCAAAGTATCCATTCCAATGTTACCAGCAGTTTGAGACATCTTCTAAATCCTCAAAAAAGAAAAAGAAATCTGATGAAGACTTCTTCAAATTTACAGAGCTTTTAAAAAACTTAAGGAACAATATGAGCTAAAACAAAAGAGTTAATCACAGGCTCATGAAGGGGAAAAGACAGAGAATGCCATTAAATAGCGTTCAGAAATTTTTAAAAAATACATGGATTGCTTAGTTTCCAAGGAAGATGAGATTCAGTCCAAATAATAAATCGATATAATGGAAAAAGAGACCACAAATGCTATAAAGTTGCATTTATTAGTTAAAAGAAAAAAGGTTCCGAACATACGTAAATAAAGTTACCATGATACGTGTAAAGCACAAACTTTACGTCTAAACCGAGTCACCAAAAACCTTATTTCACAACCATCTTCAAGTATCCACACAAAAAAAGAAAATCATGTATTCCATTAGCTACTAAAAAGAAGAATAAAATTAACCTTTGAATGAAGGAGAGAATTGAAGGACAAAATAAACGGAAAGTCAAACTGTGATTGAAGAAGAACACAACGACGTGAAAGATATAGAGAGAAGACAGAGAGGCGCCGATGTTGTTATTCTTTTCAATGTATTATTGCGGCATTTTTTATATCAACTAATCATGCATGGAATGTCAACGACATCACCGATCCATGTTTCAATGTTCTTACGTTATTGGAGTAAAATCTTTGAGAATGACAAACCTATTCTTATTCTCATCGACTGAATTGAACATGAAATATGACGATTTCCATTCCGTTTTTAGGTCTTTTTTAACATATAGGGTACCATACATTGATGATGTTGGACACAAAACCATAAATTAATGAAAATGCTTCAAAGAATTCTTAGAAAACGGAAATCATGCATATACACCCACGAGATGTATATTACTACTCATGCCAACTAATGATGGTCATTTTCAGACCACGGTTCTCTTTCTTGATCTTGACTATTAGAAATAATTGAATATGTGTATTCAGTGACAGCAAGACTTGGACTAATTTATGAGGATCGCTCGATGCTATTAAGAAGCTATCGTTCATCACCTTTCTGAATATATCAAAACAAGAAAAGAAATTGGGAAATTTTACTTCATCTCCTTGCCGTGGTACCAGACAAAAGCCTAAAGTCCAAAATTACATGAACATGAATGGCATTTGGTAGATATATGGACCTGCCAAGATTGGTGTTAAAGCCCAACACTAAAATAATGGAAGGCGTCCAAAATAATATAGTTGCTGCCACACATTTCGGCAACAACTTGTTGCTAAAAGAAGCATAAACTTTTCTTGTGATTCAATTTTCATTCTGATTTATGAAATGAAATTATTGGCTACTTCCTATTGATGCACCCCTAGTATTAAACCAATCATATTACAAAAATAATGTGTCCAACAATTATTTAGAAAATATTTTTTTCCATTGACATAATTTTTGTATACTTCACTGCCCATATTTATTTGTGCTGATACCAAAAAGCTTATATACAATGAGACAGTATAATTAAAAAGCACATAAAATGGTATGGTAATTAAGAAGAACGATAAAAAATTAAACATACATTATCATGAATCTTTTATTCTAGACCCAATGAGAAAATACACATACACGATTCCTTTTTATCTTAGAGTAAACCAACGTTCTTGAAACTGAGATTGAAAAGAAACCATGAGGAAAAGGAAAACGAGCATGAAGGCCACTCCCCACGGCGTTCCTCCAGCTCTGTACAAAGACTCTCTCTCGTTCAAAGGTATCAATGACGTCACCATCCTTCCTCCTTCACCGTTGGATAGAAAATGAACGGCCAAGAGCAAAAGCAGAGGAGAAGCCATGAGAGCAAGCTTGAGCTGGTCCGTAAAACCTTCTATAACTGGTTCGTAGCTCGCATACCATGAAATAGTTACGAACATTAAGAGGATGAAGACAAAGACGCAGAGATGTAGTGGAACTGGAGGGTTTTCTTCGTGATCTCTTCCCATGACTTATCTCTTTTACTTAGATTAATCTTGAGTGTTGCTTTCTTTATTTTCTTGTGGAAGTGTTTTTCTTTTGTAGAGAGTTTGAGGCTGTTGATGTTTTGATTCAGAAGTTGACGGATGAGTTCGTTTTATAAAGGGAAATAAAATTGATCATCTGCTTAGGATCCTACAATACTGTATTGAATTTTACACAACAGTGTACCATCTGACATATTATTTAAAGTTATACATAGGTTTATAAAGCAAACTGAATTAACCGAGGGTTAACCGACATTGTGATGTTAATCAATAAACAATGACCAAACCAAACCGAATCAAAACAATAAAGTATAATTCATAAAATTTATTACTTTACGTATTAGTTGTGCATAATGGTACCACAAAATAAAATAATTGTAAAAGAGCTGATTAGGCACTTTAATTAATGATTCTTGCTTTTTGACGGTGCAATACAAAAGGTTCCTTAGCAAGGTCGGTGAAGCCATGCATCTCCAGAATTATCGGTAAAAATGTATCCAAGGAAAGCATGCCACGTACAACCGACCATTTCCTTACTTCTGAGTTCTCTACTTTCTCATATATTTATTCTCCCATGTCCATGTAGTAAATATAATGTATAGTAGTGTATCGAGTAAATCGCACTCAGTAATAACTTCATTTTTTTTTGGTAAAATGTAATTAATACGTAATACAAATATACAATAATACAAGGTACAATAGGAGATTAAGCAGAAACATTTTAAAAGGTAATATGGTTGAACTATAGTATTTATTTTGTCAGAACTATTTAAAGAAGCTGTTATTATAATGTTATTATATGTTATCTTTTCCGAAATGAGGCATCACTCACTTGGAGGTTAGCTATACAATCACCACGCGTTGTCAGATTCCATAAGAGAAAAAAATTATGTAATTTGGAATTACCATACATAATCTTATATATTAAAACAGAAGTCATAACTTGATTTCATGTGTGATTTTTTTTAAAATGGACTGTTACTAGAAAGTTATGTTACATTAACTCTCTAATAATATTGTCATTATTATATCTTATAATATGCTTAACAATTTTGTTTTGGTAAATTATTCCCACACCTTCCAACTTAGTCACGCAAAATATGTCAATAGATATAAATTTAGGAATCTTCTATTATTTATAAGGAAATATGTCAATAATAGTTAAATGCATCCAGAATATATTAACAAAAATCACAGATTATTAATATGTAATATTTATATACCTTAACAAAATTTACACGTTATATATATTAGATAAATTTATTTCGNTAATATAGAAAATTTGAAACAATCTATTTGATTAAAACACTTATTATATAATATTATTATGTTTGAAAAACATTTACTATACATATCGTAAATATGTGATTACTATAATATATACCAATTTACAAGTGAAAACAAAATGTTTATATAACTATAAACGAAAACAAACACCCGCGCGGTTGCGCGGGTCAAAATCTAGTCTATTATATTAAAATAGAAGTCATGACTCACTTAATGTGTGATATTTTAATTTGGACCATCCTTAGAAATTTATAAAATTTTACATAACATTAATATAATATTTTTTCACATCTTTAATTTTATTTGAAATACAAATAAATAGTTTTAAGAAAATTCAAACAAAATCTTTTAAAAATCTTTTAGAATCTTTTCAATATATAGTTTCAACAATTATCTGATTAAATTTTAATTACTGTAAAATATAATTATCATAAAATATAATTAAAATTTTAATTCATTTTAATTTATAAACAAAAAATTAAAATTATGTAAAATACTTTTAACAATATCTCAAAATTTTGTTTATGTATTATGTAGGTCCAACTTAATTAATTTTTACATAAATTTCAAATTTAGAAATAAAACAAAATATATAAATTAGTAATCTTACATAATAATTTTTTAAAAAAATTATTACAAAAATAAAAATTTATAAATTTTATATTAATAATATTATAAGTCACATAAAAATGATTATAAAATTGGATAGCATAAATAATCAAATTATACTTATTTATTGATAGATTTTATCATATAATTTCAAATATTTTCGTATTAAAATACCCACACGGTTGTGCGGGTCAAAATCTAGTTTTTATTAATTAAAGAGTCATACATATTTTTATTAATTAAAGAGAAACTGCATTGAGTTGAACAAGAAAACATAAATTGTATTGTATATTTGACGATATAAAATATTACAAGTGTTTCAAAAAAAAAAAAATATTACAAATAAAACGAAAAGTTTAATTCACTAGCAAATTAGTTACATATAGACATAAAAAATTAACCGAGGTCATTTGCAACCAAAACGCTATTTTAGTGTGTTTTCATACTTATAAACCTCTCCACACTAATACTAAAAATTACATTATCTTGATATAACACTAATTTTACATTATACTATTTTAATACAATACTATAATTTTAGTATAAAAGATTAATATTCAAATCACACTAAAATAATGTGATTTTAACACTAATAATGTTATATCTTAAAGATGCCCTAAGCTTACAATTATATTTAGTGGCGAAAAAGAGAGATGTGGAGAAACAGTCAGGTAGCGTCAGTTAATACTGTCCATCTATGTCACAATGTATCATTCAAACAACTACCTAAAATATTTCTATGGTATCTCTATCTAGCCTTAATATCTATTTTACACTAGGCGATTTTCCCGTGTTCATGCACGGACATAAATATTTAGAAAATAAATATATTATAATAATTGGTTGATATTGACTCAAATTTAAAATTAATTTATAATTTGTAGGTATAATTTATATTAATAATATTATATTAATTTAATTATATATAATTTTATATATGTTATATTTCGTCAGTTTTATTGTTTTTACGGTCGATTTAGTTATCATTCAGGTATATTAGATTCTATATATTTCTTTGAATTCAACTATAATCTTTTTTATTCTAAATATATTAAATTTTTGATTAATTTTTTTATTTGCATTAATGCCGGTTGTTATCTTAGAAATATAAGTATATCATGATTCTAAATTACATACTTACGTAACTAATAAATTTTTGCAAACTTATGAACACATATCAATATTTACAATATTTTGACTGATTAGATGATAAACTGAAATTTATTTTATATAATTTTAAAAATAAGGATTCTGATTTGTTTAAGTATTTTGATTATGGTTATATTAAGTTCCACGAACATAAAAACAGATAATTAAAAATCAAAAGAATTATTAAGAAAACATATAATTTTAACTATTAAAATATAATATATCTACTTCGATAAATTATATAATGTAATGATATTTTAAGATAATTATAGTTATTTGATCAAAAAATGTTTATTATGAAAATGCTTTTTTAGTTTTGTTTTTAATATCTCTTAAAATATGCAGTAAAAATAGTATTGTTTTTGAGAAATTATATTATATAAATAAATATAACTTATATTTTTGCTGTAATTGTAATATATTATAGTCAAAATATACTAAAATAAAAATGTATATTTCAAGAATACTAATTATTATTTTTTTGTCAATTAAACATATATCAGTTTATGTTACTTAATTATTTTATGTAATCATCTAATAAAATAGATATATACAAAAACAAATACTTTGAAAATCTATATATTTATTGTTTAAAATTATTTTTAAAAATAAAAATATCTCTTTTTCTAATGTAAAGATTAGTTGTGTGAACTTTTTTTATGGAATCACATTATATACAAATATTGTTTTTCATCTAAGAAGATATAGTCATAAAGTATTTTATTACTTCAAAATTATATTTTATGTTATTTAAAATATATTTAAATTAAATATTACTATTTTGTGAACTTTCCATTTTTATGAAACCATATTTATATATACTTATATTTTCGTTTTTAAATAGTTTTGTAAACTTTATACATGTTTCCTTTTTATTTTATATTGTTATTTAGAAAAAACATAAAAGGAAATAATAATATTTAAATGTATTTTTTAATTCATTAGGGGTATCATAGTAATCAACTAGCATGAGAGTTGACGTGAACGCGACACATAAGAAAATGACTTCTTATCTGATCAAAAAACGTTTATTATTAAAATTCATTTTTAGTTTTTTTTGTAATATCTCTTAAAATATGCAGTAAAAATGGTATTATTTTTGAGAAATTATATTATATAAGTAAATAGAATTTATATTTTTTGCTGTATGTAAGATATTATAGTAAAAAATATACTAAAATAAAAAATATATATATTCCAAGAATACTAATTATAATTTTTTTTGTCAATTAAACATATATCAGTTTATGTTACTTAATTATTTTATGTAATCATCTAATAAAATAGATATATACAAAAACAAATACTTTGAAAATCTATATATTTATTGTTTAAAATTATTTTTTAAAATAAAAATATCTCTTTTTCTAATATAAAGATTAGTTGTGTGAACTTTTTTTTATGGAATCACATTATATACAAATATTGTTTTCATCTAAGAAGATATAGTTATAAAGTATTTTATTACTTCAAAATTATATTTTATATTTAAAATATTTTTAAATTAAATATTACTATTTTTTGAACTTTCCATTTTTATGAAACCATATTTATATATACTTATATTTTCGTTTTTAAATAGTTTGTAAACTTTATACATGTTTCCTTTTTATTTTATATTGTTATTTGGAAAAAAAATTAAAAGGAAATAATAATATTTACATATATTTTTTAATTCATTAGGGGTATCATTGTAATCAACCAGTGTGAAAATTAACGTGAGTGCGACACATAAGAAAGTGACTTCTCAAATAATATTATAGAGATTTTCCCACTTGAAAATAGAAAGTGGAACATACAAACAGACTTAATATTTAGAACCATACTTTGCTTGTTTCATCATGTTTATTTTGTCTCTTTAAAATATTTAATAATCGTAAAGCTACCAAAATATTTAAAGGTACAAACTTAAAATCATAACCTAATGTCAGTAAAGATCTACTATAGAGATCTACTGTAGCACCCTGCCACCCCAAGATCTCAAAAATTAGTCGGACAAATACAAATCTAACAGAAAACATTTAGCACGAGCTCAGAACACAGCAAACCGATGTAATGAGATTCTTAACAAACGCAAAAAAACATGCAATGATATTCAAAAACCAAAGGTGCGTACGGATGTACATAACATTGTGGTAAGATTACATTCTCAAAAGTCAAAACAAATATGCGAACAATATGTGTGCACATCAATAATACGTACGTACGGGAAAGATTTCTACACTGAATATACGTATTAGGCACATGTACGTACGTATATACATAATACATTCGAAGTCATGTTTTAAACCGCAAAGCCGATGTTTTGCGGTCACGTTTGGCTTTCATTAAACCGCTCAAAACCTTAACATATCGACCCATCATACCTTTGAATTTAGCACCATTCTCCCCACCTTGCTTCTTGACCACCAGTTGCATTGTCTGCTTGATCCCTTCATCTTCCCCGAACTGTTGACCTAGAGAGTTCTTGTTGTTAACATTAGCTTCTCCATTTGATTCTTGCTCGCTTCTCATCAGATTGTTCAAACTCTTACGATCAATCTCTCGGTCCTCGTCTTGCTCTTGTTCTTTCTCCGGTTTTGAGCTTTCCGTGGACACGTCTTGGTGTTGCAGCTCGTTGACGAGACTTGACGACCATGGTTTTCGGGTCCTTCTCGACATGCTCAGATCGAACCGTGGTTTGATCGGATTTATTACTTCACTTCCCATGTTTTATAATACAGATAGATAATCTATTTTTTCATGTAGGAGACAATTATATATGAGGGATTAGCTAGGAGTAGTTGTTGGTTTATTTCTTCTTTCCTTGTTAGATTAAATTGGCTTGTCCATTTATTTTAAGGGAAATTGGATTCTATAGCATAAAAAAAAATATAATTAACTAAATAACTCTTTAACCTAATATGCTAGGATACACCGTATATTTTCTATAATAATACCTCTATACCCTCACAAGTAACCGGCTTAGACTTGAGAGATTTTTTTTTAAAAAAAAAAACCTTTTTACATTTTACTCATTTATGTCGTGGCTTCTTCATCTTCAACCAACGTTAAAGGTTACTTTTAGTTATCAGTTTCAGATCTGTGGAGCACATTGACGCCAACCACTTTGTTCCTAGTGAAGGGTTTTAGTAGATTCAGAAGCGGCGTAGTCTAATATCTACTCGCATTATCCGCCGCGTTTGTCGTGGAATTTATGGGCTCTCGTCACTGACTTCGGCAAGGATTTTGATGACGGTTAGAAAAGGAATAAAATTGACAGAGGTTAGTCTTTTAGTTTCTGTTAAATTCCCCGATTATACCTTCCAATGAGATTGCATGTCACAATCTGGTTATGTAAGGAACTGGGCCTCCAAGTTTGTGGCTTTAATGTTGTATAGTATGGTTGTTTCTATTCATATCTATGACATAGTATTGATTTCTAATTGCATAGTTTAGAACCGATCCATGTTTATTTGCATTGGTTGTTGTGTGTTTCTCTTTGTATCTCTGTGTGGGTTTACTTTCATGTAGAATAGTTTATTCTATTACATCTTCATGTTATTTTATAGCTATGTTATCTTGGTTTTAGTTGTAAATATAGTAGCCGATACTTATTTTGACATATAGTGGACCCAGAAATAGTACAAACTGTAATCAAATAATATGAATCTAAAGCATGTATATATGTATCGTTGTTGTCGTTCTCAGGTTCTTTGTTAACTAATTTACAAGTCCACTCCATAGTTTATTTCTATTCTATTTTTAGTAGTATGATGTTCTATATTCTATTACAAAATTATGTTCAAATATACAGAAATAGACTGTTGTTTTTCATTCTATTCTATGTAGAATAGACTATCTTTGTCTGTACACACGGAATAGACTTGTTTCAGAATATCTTCATACGGAATAGCCTTGTTTCCACTGCCATGAATTCAAGTATCATAGACGCTACACATTGTAGCCTTCTCTATAGAGTGTAATTAATACTAAGTATATTTTATCACTTATATCATATTCTGTAATATGTTCTTCATTGTTCTGTCATTTTTGATGACTGGATTCTATACAACTAACTTAATACAGATGTTTATAGGATACTAGGCAGTAGCGACCCTTATTCTGTTAGAATTGCATGTTAGTGGAAAAGGAATGGAATGGTTTAGCTTTAACTGAAGAACATGTAAGTGCAGCAACGGAGAATTATGCCACTGCAACTCTGGATATGTGTAAAGTGGGTTCCCCAACCAAGAATTATGCCACTACAACTCTGGATATGTGTACATTTTATGATTGTATAAGCATTTGGATCTATTTGTAACTGAAGTAGCCTAAATATATNTGGAAAAGGAATGGAATGGTTTAGCTTTAACTGAAGAACATGTAAGTGCAGCAACGGAGAATTATGCCACTGCAACTCTGGATATGTGTAAAGTGGGTTCCCCAACCAAGAATTATGCCACTACAACTCTGGATATGTGTACATTTTATGATTGTATAAGCATTTGGATCTATTTGTAACTGAAGTAGCCTAAATATATTGTAACAAAATAGTACATCCTTCTAATCGTATAGTATGGAACTCCTACATGTATATATGAATCGCAGCTTGTGGGTTTTTTCTTGGAAGGAATTGTTGTTTCTAACCAACAAAACTAAATAGAATGGTATGAGTTAATGTCGAGTAGAATAGAAACATTGTATTGGTTAATCAAAGTTGTACATAGAATTCAAACTAAGTCGAACACTTTTTTATGTTTCATAAAGTACATTACTCACATTGTTAGTGAGGCCATGGTTTATAGATATCATAAAATGTACATCCCAAGTACACCAATATCTTTTTCAGCTCTGTTTATATGTGTTTCTTTAGTTTTCATATCCATAGAATAGTCATCAACGTTTTCTTTTTCAAATGGAACAGAACACATAAGAACACTATTGGGCATATAGTATAACAATGTAATACAATACCATGTTATATTTTGGACCACATATTTACTACGCACATGATATTGCGGTAAAAACGAATGTGACATGGCTTTATTTTCTTACTTTTACCATACTATTTCATCAACTTGTACTATACTATATATTAAGCTTTAATCTATGTTTATGGTAAATACTAGACTAACGTGG
>CAKOAT010497376.1:645663-662705 GCA_932364175.1 Eruca vesicaria subsp. sativa
TTCCTATTTTAAACAAAAAAAAAAAAGACAATCAATTGAATTCCAGAAAGTTTTGAAAATTATATGACTCGAAACGATCAATTTGGACTGTGAAGCTTTTGGGATCTGAGGAAGACGATTGACCTTAGGGTTATTGATTGGTTCGAAAAGCAAAGGAAGTACCAATGGCGGTGCGCAAGGCGACGACGTCACCGGACTGGCTTTCGTAGTCAACACCATTTTCCTCGATAATAGTGTCAACATCGTCTTCTTCCATCAAACCGAACATCTGCTCACATCGGTGAATCCAAGCGGAACTTTGGATTATCTCGTCGCTCGATCTCGTCGCCGTCGTCACTCTCGAGAGAAAGAGATAGAAAATTATGATTAATTTATGAAAGGGTTATTATTGTCTTTTTCCTATTAATGATCTAGGTATTTATGAAAATGTTCTTTGAGTGATGGTAAAGTTGAATTGTGGTATCACAAAAATGGTATTTGTGCAATTGTCCCTTAATTCTATCTTCCTTATATATGAACCACCTTAAAGTTTTCATTCTCTTATGCTTTTGGATATAACATTTGTTATAGCTATTGGCACAATAAATGGTATTTTCTTTACATTATACTATATCCTATTATCACATCAAATTACATAGCATAAGAATTAAGATACTAAATTGACATACTTAACCAAAATATTTACAAAACAGTCTACTACTATGGTCACTGTTTAACCGAATGAATGGGGCCGGATACCCTTCACCACTGCAAATAATAGTTCCCAGTTCTGTCACTGTCCTAGTTACTAGTTAACTTTAACTAGTTCAATCCAAATCTACAGTCTGCATTTAGAATTTTTCAAAAGAAACAAAAAAAAAAAACAATTGTTATTTAAATAGTTCCTCGTGCTTTACACCTGCAAGCAACAAAACCTTCCTGCAACCTTCCAAATCTTAAGACAAGACAGAGAGTCTTTTTAGCATTCTGACAAAGCTGTCTGTTTCCCGCCAATAGTAAACGACGAACTCTCCACACTCCCCGAGACATCTCTCTTGAGATTCCCCCACACACTCTTCTACCTTCTCCCCAGAAGATGCTCTCTCTACCTTCCCTCGTCGACACACAATGGCCTCCCTCACTCCCGGAGTTCTCTCCAACCTCCTCGAACTCGCCGCCGGAAAAGTCAACTCTTCTTCTTCTTCTCCGCCCTTGTTGTCTTCGCACCGTTTCCCGCTCCTCCAGGTGATAGAGATCGTCCCCTGTCTCTCCGACAACCAATGGCGCAGCGAAAGATTCTTCGTCAAAGTCTCTGACTCTCTCCACGCCGCTTACGTCGCCGTTTCAGCAGCTGATGACGCCGATCTGATACGCTCCGACGAGATACAGCTAGGGCAGTTTGTTTACATCCGCGGCGGTTTGCACGTGGAGAAAGGTTGTCCTGTTCCCGTCGTCCGTGGACTTAAGCCAGTCCCGAAGCGGCGCACGTGCGTTGGAAACCCTAGCGATCTAAACCCTAGCGACTTGGTTCTTGGTTTTACTCAGGTCTCTGTTACAACGAAGAAGAAGAAGAATAGTATCGGTGAGACGAGGAGGCTGAGCTTGGATTCCGCGAGAAGGAGTTGTTGGGATCATACTAGTCCTCCGGTGGTGACTCGCCGCCGTGATGCAGCGTTGCTGCTTTCTTCCCCTCGTTTCAAACCCAAACTGGTAACATCTTTCATCTTCTTCTTTCTTGGTTTCTTGTTCTTTACGTTACTATAAGGGTCTGAGGTTGATACATGTGAGTGAAATCATAAACCTTGTTTTTTCAGAGACCTTTAAAAGTTACTTCTTTTAGATATGCAACTAAACTTGATATTGTCTCTTTCACAATTCACATTCTTTCTTGTTTTCTTGTTCTATAAGTTATTAAAGTTGGTCTGACACTGATACATGTGAGTGAAACCAACAACCCTAGTTTTGAGAGACCTTAAATGTTATTCTTTTAGAGTATATAGCGAAACTTGATATTGTCTTTACCGTTCACAATCTTTCTGATTTCATAGATTTTCTATGTTTTTATTGTAGGTCTTGAGTGATCAGAATCATCCAAAGAATGAGTCCTTATCAAAGCACCTTAACTATGAAACCCCTACCTTAAGAAACAGAAATGTGTTAGTTAAGCCTGCATCACCTATATCCATAGCCAAGTCTCCAAAAGATGGTATCAAATCGTTGTCAAAGGCGGTGGCTTCTCCAGTTGCGTATTATAAGCTGCCTTCAAGTCACAGGACTTGGTCTGACCAGAGAATCTCATGGACTGGACTCCCAAAAACCATTCAAGTGCTAGGACAGGTACGGTTTTGGGATCAATCTTTCAAGTTCTAGCAACTCATAGTAGTCATGTGTGTCTTCAATCTCTTATTTTAGGAAGTTTCATCACATAGACAAGTAGCAGTTTCAGCTGCAGTAAAGGCACTAGAGGAAGCATCTGCCATGGAGTCTGTTCTGCTCAGTTTACAGTATGTTTTTCTCTATCACTAACCAGCTTCTGTTAATGATTCATTACTAATCTAGCTTATGTTCCTCCAGGTCCTTCGCTGAACTATGTGACTCTTGTAAACATCTATCAGCCGGCCAAGTTGTGCGCCGGTTCTTGGACATCTACCATAGTACACAAAACACATGCAAAGCACTCCATCTGTTGCTTACTCACAACGGTTCTTGTAGATCAGCAGCTAAGAAGAACGCAGCAGCTTGGGTTCAAGACGCGGTAATGACCGGTTTTTCTCAGTTCAACTTATTCAAAGAGCCTGGAAAGCTAGAAGATGCTGCTTCTCCCCAAGACCATCATCACTACATTGTTATTCAAAGCTCCTCTGAGAAACTAAGCCCCAAGGATAATACAACAAGTCCAAGAAACCAAGCTTACAAGGGTGCGAAACTGACTTCAGAGAAACATCGTTCTGTTTCTGAGAGAAGTAATATAAAAGGTAAAAACAGGTTAAAAGAGTCGCTGAGTTTAGCTGACGAGCTACTCCGAGTATCAAGCCAATGGTTCTTGAAGTATTTGGAGAGCTCACTAAAGAAAGGGTCGTTTTTGGTGAAGAAGGAAGAAGCAAATGGGAAAGAGTCTCTTCTTGTTCACCTTAAAGCAGTAAACTGTTGGCTCGATGATGTGATTGAAAACAGAGGTGAAGCTAGTGAGAAAGTCGAAGAGTTAAGAAAGAAGCTGCAACGGTTTCTACTTAAACATATAGAATCTGCCATTGGAGAAACGATGTAACATAATCCATCAAGACTCTTTAATTTGTTAGAAAACAAAAATCCAAAATGTAATGTTATATTTGGGAGTATTTAATTTCATAGTTACTGAAACCAAATTTGAAAGGAAGTTTCCTAATCACCATAACCCCAAGAATCATACCAAGAATGTTCTGCTCAACGGCTCTACAGGCAAAAAAACCTTGGCTTCTTCTCTTGGCTACTTTCATCTCTAGCTACCACCAATGAAGCTATCTGCCCGTTTTGACTCTCAAATTTTCTTGATCAAGTTGATTAATGCATCTTGATGCTTATCTATGTATGCAATTAGTTATCGGCGACATATCTAAAACATATAACACTAATCATAAAAAAACGAATATCAATTTATAAAAACGCAAAAATCAATACCCGCGCGGATGCTATGTATGCAATTAGTTGTTTTATTATTTCAGCCACACATTCTTAAGACTCTGGGTTATCAAGATCCGAAATAGATTAAAAGGTATAGTAAATGTTAAAACAAAACTATTTTTAACGTCAATCAAACTAATTTTAAGATTATTAGATGGTACAACGTCCATATGTTTGATTACTAGGTGGCTTCCTGCACCATGTGCAGAAATAAAAATTTTAAAAATAAATTTATATTTAAAAATAAAATTTAACTAATTTTTAAATTTATTGTTTTATTATATTATTAATTTTACATTAATTATATGTAAAAATTAAGAGAAAATAAACAGTTTTATTTAAATATAGGACAGTTCTCTCAAATAGAACTTTTTAGGTTTTTTCACAAAAATAGATCTTAAAACTAAAATAACCAAAACAACATTTTTTATTTTAAAATTTCAATTTTTTTTTTAAGAAAAAATTGTAATTCTATCCCCAAAACCCTACTCCTCAACTTTAAACAAAAAAGTTTACGATTAGTTAACCCAGAGGATATAAGTGTATATTTACTTATTTTTGATAAAACATTTAAGTATATCTTGATCATTTTTATTTTAAGGTCTATATTTGTGATTAAAATTTTTTTTTTAGGTCTATCTTAAAAAAAATTTCTTAAATTTATATTTAATAATATATATGTATATTTTATCTTTTGGTTAAATTATATTAAATCAGATTATATACTATTAATAGAAAACTTTGTTAGATATATAATTATAAAAATATAAAACTAAAAAATATTTCTAAAATTTATAGATGTTATAATTAAAGCTAATGGTATTGGGATTAGAACATTTTAATTTTAAAAACAAACTGCATAAACTTTTTAAAAACATAATTATTAAGAAAAAATATATAATTATAAAAATACACTTAAAAATATTTCAATATTTGTAATATTATTATATTTATATTTATACTATTATATTATTTATTATCCTAATGATAATTTTATGAGTTCTCTTTCTTATCACTATTTTAATACAAATTTTTGTTTAAGCAAACATAAAAAGTAATATAAAAATATTTTTGTTTATTTTAAATTAAATTTAAGAATATGCATGTATATATTTAAAATTATAATCTTAGATAATTTTTATCTATTTATTTTAATTAAATATATTAACTAAATTTGTATAAAATTTTATAATTATCAAAAATTAAAATTAGATAATATTTATTAAATTTTTAAATATATAAGAAATTAATGATTTTACGATTAAATTTTAATAATTTTCAAAAAATGTATACATTTTTGAAATTTTTGTAATAAAATTTTATAGTTTTAAAATATATAATTAAATGATATTTTCGAAATTTTTAATGCCATATTGGTATATATTTATTTTAATGATGATTTATTAGTTATTACCATATTTTAAAAATATTTCCAAAAATATAAATCGATATTAAATGTAATATATGAGTTGTTACCATATTCTATAAATTTTTCCAAAAATATATATTAACATTAAATGCAATTGTCCATGTCATATTTAATCATATGCCATGTCATAAATTCTAGTAGACATGTCACCATTTTTTTGTGAAACTGATTCTAAAGAGGACATGTGGCAAAATCACTTCACAAATAATGTATAGGGGATTGGATGAATCTTTCTCTTTCACAAGTGTGAGGCCTCACATGAGTCACAACAAACCGATCTTGGAAATTAAAATGTAGAGATGATTAATAAAGATAAACTAACCGATCAAAACAGAATTGATTCAGCCACACATTCTCAAGACTCTAGGTTATCAAGATTCAGCCACACATTGCTTATCTATGTATGCAATTAGTTGTTTTATTATTTCAGCCACACAATCTTAAGACTTTGGGTTATCAAGACCCGAAATAGATTAAAAAGTATAGTAAATGTTAAAACAAAACTATTTTTAACGTCAATCAAACTAA
Organism: Eruca vesicaria subsp. sativa; assembly: GCA_932364175.1. Lineage (NCBI taxonomy): Eukaryota > Viridiplantae > Streptophyta > Magnoliopsida > Brassicales > Brassicaceae > Eruca > Eruca vesicaria. The sequence goes on from CAKOAT010497376.1 coordinate 651,260, forward strand.
TTTTAAGATTATTAGATGGTACAACGTCCATATATTGATTATTGGATGAATCTTTCTCTTTCACAAGTGTGAGGCCTCACATGATTCACAACAAACCGATCTTGGAAATTAAAACATAAAGATGATTAATAAAGATAAACTAACCGATCAAAACAGAATTGAACTTGAGTAAATAAAAAATAAATGTTTGGTTTTAATTCTAATCACAAAATGAAATTAATTGAACCCATAAATTAGACCGGTTTTATTCACTAGGACTTAAACCGAACTGGTTTAGTCTCCACCGATCTCATCATCTTCTTCAGTATCGTTGCTCTGCAATTTTTTTCATTTGTGTGCTGCTCCAAAAATTGTACAAGAAATGCACATATACTACAAAGACGGCAACTGTTGAATTCAAGTGCATGATAAGGCGGTTCATGGTGTTCCTTTCAAACAAAACTATTTTTCTCTATAAACAACACTATGTGTTATCCTTTCCTTCATCTCTACAACTTTCTCAACATCTCTCTCTCTCACAATGAAAAAACATACTTTGGAAAGTATCATCGGTGCCATGAAAGACGCAGTCAAATGCGGTTCAATCCCCAAGAACAAGACGAAGACAGTGGAAGCCCATGTTGCGACCGTTGGTGCCTTCAAAGCAAACAAAGAAAAACATCATAAGCTCCCGGAGGGGACTATCACGGAGAGAGCATGGGCTTCTAATGACACTTCTGTGGACAAGAAGCCATCAGCTACCTTTTCATATTTGAAAAGGATAATTGGAGCTGTGAGGAAACTGCAATGAAAATGTCATTCAGAAGCCAAAACAACCTTGGTGAGTCATATCATGGGGAGGAGAATATTCCTAAGGGTTTGACGGACTAGGAGGAGAAGAGCAAGTGAAGAAATAAGAGAAGAATCAAGAATAAGAGGGGGTAGTGATCATATGTTTTGTTTCTGTGGCTTAATTGGTTTCTGTTTGGTTCTAATGGTCGTGTTTCTAATGCTATTTTCTCGTATCTAGTTGGTTTAGTGGTCGTGTTTCTAATTATCCCTTGTTTGCTTATGTGTGTTTAGTTTAAAAACAAAAGGTCTGTCTTCCTTCTAGTGATTGTTGATGTTGGAATGAAATTATTATGTTTCAGTAGATTAATCTCTCTTTTTTTTTTTAATTTCATACTTCAAAGTCAAGGATACCTTGTTCCCTGAAACATCACACCAATAATATATAGCAGCCCTTTGTATAGATTCATTTCCGCTGCTCAGGTCTTAGGCTTTAACTGTATCAGTACAATCTGAGCTTGTTGAATTAATACACAAGAGATACTTGAGCCGGGTAAAGTTGCACAAACACACAAGAATATAAAAACTAGCACTTCTTATTAGATTTAGAAACTCTCTCAATACTAAATCAATGTGTTTTGCTTAAGGGATGCAACAACTCTGCAACTCCTTATATAGTGAAGCTACATCTTAACCTAATAATAATATGAAAACATTCTTTTTCTTGATTTGTTTCCTATTTCCTTAATTCATTAAACTTTACTTTAATAAGTTAACTTTCTCTTTAAGTTAATTGGAATTATCCAGCACTGCCCCATGTTCACAATGAGCCACTTTTCTTCAATGTTCAAGGAAGAAGAGGGAAACTGCTCATTCAAAGTAAACACAAATTTATATGGTACTATGGACATATTTATAGACATTTCTCATTTACAGAAGGATGCTGCATAACCACTGGGGTCGAAAACATGTATACTAAAGCAAGAACCAGTCTGATCAATATCTTGATAACTCGCTGCGTGCAACAAGAAGTCATGACTCCTTTCTATTCCGCACTTCATTATTGAAACTCTTCCCAATTTTCTTCAAGCTCAGAAACTTATCTATCTTCCTACTTGATTATGTAAGAACTGATCAAGTACTCACACATGTTATATTATATAGAAGACCTCTGGGATAAGCTACTGGAGTATTCTGCAGAATAAACTTGACCAAAAGCTTTTTCTCTATCTGTTTCCGACAACTTATCTCTTTTTATTTGTTACCCTTTAGGTGTTGTTTCTTGGCTACATTGAATTTGCTTGGCTTATCATTCCTTGTGTAATTCATTGGTTTATTCTGATCTTTCCTGCGTAAAACGTTTACTAAAGGAATACATAATCACACCAGTTTGTAATTCAAGTTTTTTTTTATAATTAAACATCATTATCACACATTCATATTTTTTTTTATAATTAAACATTATTCATCACACATTCATATATCAAGGTAGCTACAACACTCGAGAGCAAAAAGCCCCAGAAAATATCATTTGAATGCCTAGAAAAAAAAAGAAAAACTACAACACTCTAGAGTAATGGACCAAAAAACAAAAACAAAATCCTTTAAATGCCTAAAGAGAGAAATTACGTGTGTGACACGGCAAGAGAGAGCTAGGGTCAAGAATAAACAAAGATGAAGTAAGTCACATAGCAGAGCTGTTTTCCCAGGAATTTCTCATAACGGCCACTCTAGAGTAACGGACATAACAAAACCAAAAAAACCTTTGAAAACCTAAAGAAAGAGACTACGACACTCCAGAGTAATGGACAAAACAAAACCAGAAAGAAATCATTTCAAAGCCTAAAAAAAGAAACTACTTGCGTGACACGGAAAGAGAGAGCTAGGGTCAAGAATAAACAAAGATTTAGTCACATATATAGCAGAGTTGTTTCCCAAGGAATCTCTCATTTAAACCACAGCCTGAGCTCGAGGTCCACCTTCGTCGTCCTCTCTGTGACTGATTCCAGTGACGTCCCTTGCACAGCTTCTAGAGGAGCCATCTCCGTGCGCACTGGAGGAGCCAATGGTATATTTAGGTCCACAGACGGACCCAGTCGGACCTCCAGGTCCACCGTTGTCGTCGTCTCTGTATCAGGCCTCTCTTGTACAACAGCTTCGAGAGGAGCCATCTCTGGAACCAGTGGTACTATATTTAGGTCGAAAACCTCGGAATCTCTTGGTTGAGAAGATGGAACACAAACAAGACGAGGATTTCTCTTTCTCGTTTGAAATTTAGGAAGTTGCCTGAATGCCACTTCACATAGAGATAACTCTCTAGCTGGAGGCTGATGAAAGAAGGCTAGATATAGCTTCCCATCTTGTGCTGAGTGGAATGACCAGAGGCGAAGAACCTGCCCTACCTTGTTCTGGAGATTGTTCTCGCGGACGACGTTGTTCCATCCAGAACATAAGGAGTAATTAGGACAGTTCATATTCCATCTCCTTACGTTAGCATTCCATCTTCTACCATCAGATGCAACCACGATCACACCAACACCTTTTTGACTATGATCTCTTTGATGCTCATCTATGAGGTTCAACTCTGCCTCGTTCAAGAAGTCATTCTCCACTATCTGGTTAAAGGGTATCAATAGACGTCCTTGGTTTGCGTTGACATCACTCTTCTCAATCATCTTATCAATCACCAGCTTTGCGTCCACACCGTTTAGTGTTCCCATCAGATTAACCAGCCATTCCGGTGTAACCCCTCTCTCTCCTTTGACCGGCCGTTTTCTTTTGACCTTAACTTCCCTAATAGGCTCTGCTCTGATGGGCTCTTGAGACACCACAGAGGACAAACTCCAGGAAGAAGAAGAAGAAGCATAATCTTGAGGGTAATTAGTAGGGTTTTGTTGATTCTTGCTTTCATCAGTCGTTCGTATGCCTAATGAAAGCTCCGTAGATACACTATCATCTTCTTCTTCTTCTTTGACTTGTACACTTCTTGTTTCTTCCTCGAGGTAAGAGCCAAGCAACGCTAGAAGATCAAGACATCTCTTCTCACCTCTGTAACCCTCCTCGGAGCGTTGATCATAACCATCTGTCACCATCTTCATCGAAAACTATAAAGTAGGATTCTCTTTTGGCTATGAATCAATCTCTCTGAGATAATTAACAACAATAAGAAGATAGGAGTATGGAGGTTGATAGAGGGATGAGTAGCAGTGGTTATATATAGTGATTTTGACATAAGACTAAAGAAAACCTTTTCCTAAGCGGATACTATAGTTTCTTTCCTTTGTAGTTTTTGTTTAGGTAAAGATAATCCTAAATCTGTTAGAAGTTGCATCTTTTCCATACGATTAGTTTTAATTATCGCTAGCGGAAATATATAACTTTAAACATAATTAAGTTCTCAGGAGATTCTTGGAGAACCAATCATGTTAATTTTGGTGGCTTTGTTTACTTGCACTATTTTGACAACTACTCTGTTATTTTTATTTAGTGAAGATAATCTAAAATTTGTGCTAATTACCTCTGTCTCTTTTTTTGATCAATATGTATATTTTATTCCTATTGGCTAGTTTTATTTCCCATTAACAAAAATATACATACGTTTTAGAATTATACACATAAATTTTTTTGAAAAAATTCTAAATATAGACATCATTAATTATTTATCTAATTACAATTCAACTACAACAAAATAAAAACTATAACAGTCTTATCTAACACAAATTATTCATAAATTTTACATAAAAAAAAATTGAAAACGCCGAGTCATTGGAAAAACAAATTTCTCTAAAATATCAAATATAAAATAAAAAGGAGAGAGTATTATTTACACTGAATTGCTTGGATAATATTTCATTGTGTAATTGTACAAACTTGTAAACATAGCAGCAATTGGTGCACGTATGCTGGATCTTTTCAGAAGTAATTAGTTACTACGATAAGATCCGCGCCTTGCGCGGGATGAAGTTATTATTTTTATTATGTTTTGGAAAATGAAACAATAGTTTGGTTTCATTCGGATTAGAGGTGTTCAATCCGGATATAAGGTTTCGGTTCGGCTCGATTTTTTGGTATTTCGATTATTAAAATATAACTACTATTCTAAATCTATATGTACTTCAGTTTGATTTGGTTTATATACCATCGGTTTTATTTATTCAATTTTATACCAAAAAACATGATTATTTAGTTTGAGATCATATTATATATTATACAAATATATAATATGATCATATTTAGAGTCATATTGTCACATAGTCATTTATTAAAAAAATATTATATATTTAAATAAAAGAATAAAAAACAAAAAGCTTCTATCATCTAATAAAATGATCAAATCTAGAATTAATATCAAAACACTTAATTTTGAAAATAAAAATAAAAAACAAAACAGAAGCATGAAAGAAAAGTTTTTATATTTTTCCATATTTAGTGTTCATCAAACCAATATGTCTTCGATTGAACACAACTATGTTTGTTTGAAGATAAAAAAAAAGTTGTAAAGAATTTCAACTAATTGTTGTCCATCAAATTTATAATTTTTACTTCAAGTTAGTTACTGTTAAAAAAGCAAAAGATCAAAATAAGAAGTCTAAGTTGTAATAAATTGTTAGCTACTTACAAATTATAATTATAGTTCTATTCATGTAACAAATAGATATTCATGTGTCGTTATAAATATATACATATTTACATGTTTCAGTTTAATCGGTTATAAATCAAACCATATCCAGATCCTATGGTTTTTATAAAATCACATCCATTCGGTTTGTATGGTATATACCAAAAATAACCATATTATCGATTGTTAATATCTTTTAAAAATATAAAATTAAAAAGAACTAAGATATTTAAATCATTGATAACAAAAATTTTCAATGTGAAAAATTTAATAATTTATAATTTCTAAATGTTCTTGAAAATTTATTGAGGATTTTGAAATTAAAATATTTATGTAATCTTATATGCTATATAGTTTAATCTGTATATATATTTGTTTTATTATTGAATGATACTTTTTACTTATATGGTTTTAAAATCATGTATATCTTTTTATAAGAAAAATGTTAAACTATTGATCATTAACTTTTAACATAATAATTTTAATAGTTTAGTTATTTATTCTCGTTTTTTAAAATTCAAAATATAACCTATACAAAAAAATCTAAAGTTTTATTTTATACCTAATTTGATTGTTTAATTTATTTTAATAATATAAAATTAAAGAAAATGATGGAGGATATATGAACTGTTATCAAATATTTATTATTAGAATCATTAAGTGTCATATATATATTAGTCATTTATAGTAATTCCGTAGGTTTCATTTATGGTAAGAAAATAAAATAGTAATTATATATAGGGGAACAATCATAAATGCTTATATCATAAATATCATATCATATCATCATATCATATAATTTGACCAACGAATGTATCTAGCGACATATAAAAATTGAATGTAGACCAACTTATTTTTCAATTGAATGTAATTGACTACATAATTGATTGACACCTAAGCATGAGATCTTTTTTAATTATTACAAAATTGAGATTACAATTTTTTAAATGTTTCTCTTTTAATATATAAGGGATATCTAATTACGGAATGTTTCAGTTATATGAAAAGACATAGAATGAAGCTGATATATTTGAGAAGAGGGATGTGATAATAAAAAAAGAAAAAATCATTGGTGCGTTAGAAGAAAGTAAGTAAAAGTAACACAAACTTAATAGTAAGTATGAGAACGTCACCACCATTCGTAACAAAGAAATCATGCAACATGCAGAAAAACAAAATATGTGACTAATAATTAAGCATAACCAGAGTTGGGCCTGACAATATTGGGGCCCTAATTCAAACAAAAAATTTTGTAAACAAATGAAAATTATATTTAAAATATACAAGCAAAACAAATTTATCTAAAAAGCAAAAATGAAAAGGTAAAATTAAATTATTTAGCTTTAAGTATTATATATAATTTTAGAAGTTATATATTTTCATATATAGTATGTAAAAAGTAACTATTTTTCAAAAATTAATAGGTAAAAAAAGAAAAAAAAATTAAAATTGGGGACCCTTATATAGAGGAGGTCCCATTCAAATGTTTCACTCCAATGGGCTCAGACCCGGCCTTGAGCATAACCACTTTATTTTCCTCTTAATATATCATATAAATATAATAATAAACTTAGGGGTTGATTGGTAGAACATTAGCATAAGTATTATGCGTTCTATTATCCAATCAACATTTGGTAAAGAAGCATTTAGAAAAGCATTTATCAAATGCAAATGCTCTCCAAATGCTCTTTGCTCAATGCTCTCATATAGAGCTTTTGGGAGAGCATTTGCATATAGAAAATATAAAACTTAATAATATTTATATAATTAATTTATTTTGGTTTAATAATACAACAACATTTTAATAATTAAATAAAAATTTCTATTTTTTTAAAAAATAAAAAATTATATTTTTTTTAAAAGAACAATATTTCACATTTAAAATATAATATAATTTATATAATTACATATATCATTCATTATTTTAATAACAAATATAACATAATATAATTTATATATTATCGATATAAACATATTATTTAGACACTAATAAATAAATTATATATTAACTTTTATGATAATTTTATACATGAGTAATTTAGTGCTCTACCAATAAATAAATAATAATAATTTATATATAAAATACAATTGATTAATTTATTTATTTAATAATAATTATAATCATAATTTTATATATGAGTAATATGTTTATATCCAAAATAATTTAATATTTCTAAAATAAATATTAAAATTTTAAATATAATTTATATAATGAAAATTCATTATTTTTAATAAAATTATATATTATTAATATATTATATATATATATATATATATATATATATATAATTTTAAAAGAAATATATTATTTTATTAACTATTATGATAATTTTAAAATCGTATACTGCTAATGCTCTGCCAATCACTTTATTAAAAACTTTAATGAAAGCATACAGCTTCTATAGCATACTGCTTCTGCGGCATACTGCTACTACTTTATCATCTGCTGTACCAATCGAGGCCTTAGAGCATCCGCAATGGTGAGACTCATAAGAGTCCTTAAGAAAAAGGGTATTTCGGATTTTGTAAGGAAATTTCGGATTATTTTTAAAAAGAAAATTGAAAAAAATAAAGATGACCATTTGCGGGCTGACACGTATTCTGGGGACCCGCAAATAGTGTAAGGATTTGTTAAGCAATAGTCTTTATTTAGGGATTTTAAGGAACGAATCATTAATTTTTTGTAGGATCTACCATTTATTTAATTATTTTTTTCTTAATGACTCTTCCTTAAAGAATCCCGTTGCGGATGCTCTTACGTAGATACGGTCTAAACACATCTTCATTCTAGACACTAAAAATGTGTGAATATTTTCAGAGATTGCAACATATTTCCAACTCTCATGTTTGTTTGTAATTTGTAACTATATATCCAACAGATCAGTTTTTCTCGAAAAGGTGAAAAGAACACTTTTAAAAGTTTTCTTACCAAAAAAAAAACACTTTTAAAAGTAATGAACGATGCGCCGTTTTTAATGGGCAAACAACACGTGCAAACTAACCATGTGTGTCGTTTCGATAATAAGACCACCCGCAACAAGGAGTCCTTAGGGAGAATCCTTAAGGAAATATTAATTTTATAATCAATGGGTCCCATGAACAGTTAAAGATTTTAAGAATAAAATCCTTATGTAAGGATTGATCCGGATGGATCCTTACACTATTCATGGGCTCCACTGCCCACGTGTCGATCCACGATTGGTCAGATTTTTTTATTTTAAAGAAATAATCCGAAATATCCTTATATAATCTGAAATACTTCTTTTTCTTTTTTCCTAAGAATTCCCCTAAGAATCCCTTGTTGCGGATGCTCTAAGCCATTGATATTTACCGTCGGGTCGGATGGGATAATTCGCATTTTCCCACAACTGTCTAGGGTTTGATGAAGAACCAAGCGTCTCCCTCAGCCGTGAAATCACGGCGTCGCAACGTCTCGGAGTCTCCTCAAATCAACCTTCGACGCAGCTCACGTCTTAGCGCTGATGAACTATTACTAAATATCCCAATCGATCTCGTGATGGAGATATTCTGGAGGTTGCCGCTCAAGTCTATCGCGAGATGTCGCTGCGTATCCAAGCGGTGGGCCTCCCTACTTCGCAGTCCTGAATTCACGGAGTTGTTCTTGGCGAAATCTTTAACTCGCCCTAAGCTATTGTTCGCCCGCAAGGAATTGTTCGCCCGCAAGCAGGAAGAGAGTGAAGTGATCTTCTTCTCTTCACCACATCCTCAGAATGTTAATGAGAGAGTGTCTCTTATAGCCACTGATCATCATTCGAGTTTCCCTGTCCAGAGTGTCGGTCGTATATCTAGTTCTGTCAACGGATATGTCTGTATAACCGATGAACGGATCTTAAAAGGAAGGAAGTACCGAGAGGATGTGTATGTGATATGTAACCCTAGCACCGGACAGTCCTTTACTTTACCCAAAATGAATACTACAAGGAAGATGACTCCTAACAGAAGCTTTTTAGGGTATGATCCCATTGAGAAGCAACACAAGCTCTTGGCAATGATATGGCATAAAGATGGAGCTGTGGAGCATCGAGTTCTTACATTAAGAGGAAATAATGGGAACATGACATGGAGAATGGTTGAATGCGGCATGCCCCATTATTTTCCTGGGCTAAGCTCTATATGTATCAGTGGTGTTTTGTATTACATTGCTAAGGATACCAAGGATGATGATGATGATATGATATTGTGCTTTGATGTCAGATATGAGAAGTTCAGCTTTGTTAAAGCCGTGGAAAGAGATATGCTTTATGCAACTTTGGAAAACTTCCAAGGTAAGTTGGCTTCAGTAACGGCGCAACCGGACCCCTTTTCTTTTGGTGAAACAAGTACAAGTTTCGAGATGTGGATTCTACAAGACCCTGAAAAACATGAATGGTCCAAGCGTATTTTCAACTTACCTCCTACTTGGAAGGATGTTGTTGCAGCAGGGGAGGACTTGTACTTTGCTGGAGCGACTGACACAAATGAATTTGTTTTTGCGCCGTTCTATCCATCTGACCCTTTCCATGTTTACTACTACAATTTCGTCAAGGAAACTGCAACAAGAGTTGAAATCCAGGGTATGGCGCTTGCGAAGGATTCTATAGTTGTCACCTTTCCGAATCATGTGGAGGACGTGAAGCTTATGTAGTTTGTTTTAGGACTTTGTAAATGGATGCTGGCTCTTAAGTTCTTGTCTTTGTAGATCATGTGGTCTTAACTAGAACCCTTATCTTTCAACTGCTTTTGTGTCTTTTTTGCTATTACTTTTTCAGTTATCGGAATGAATATTCTCTGTTGTCTACTATGTTTTTCATCTTTTTTAGATACAATGGTACCATCTAACCTCTTGTTTCAGTGGTTCACGCACTATGTAGCAATGATTGTTCTAGATTAGGTTTTAAAAACTCTTGTCTGTCACACTATTATTTGGTGATCCACTAATTGTTTTACTTTTAATATTGGACTTAGGTATGTACATGACACATCGTAACTGGAATCTATCTGCGGTTGTAGTCTTTTGTTAATCTGATCTTGTGGTTACGGGTCAATACATATATGAGGATCAGATTGGCTGTATAGCCACTGACATTGTGTATACTTATTTTTTTTTGACAACTCTGTTCTGATGCGATTCAAGTCAGAAAAGAACAAACATAAAAACAGTTATCAATTTAAGTGCCAAATGCAAACCTATCAACCTCTTTGTATAAGAAGAAGCATAAATAAAATTTATAAATAATATAACAAGACACACGCAAAAGGTCTTTAAAGTCTGCAATATTCAACTCAGGTCCTGGAGTCCACTGTTCTGAGATTTTTTCCGGGAGAGATATGTGTTGAGGTTCTCTTCAATGGCTTTGTGAACGCAAATATGAAGAATTCGCAATGTCCATTATGTATGTGTGTTGAAGGCCATCTTTGGTACATGTTCGGATCCCACCACGATCTAATGATAAACCAGGCGGAAAGTCTTGAGTTTCTAAAACACCACCACTGCTGCTCCTTGAAACTTATCCAGCATCTGAATGGACATCCGAAGTGAATATTTATCAGCCTTGATCATCATTAGACTACACAAGATTGATTCACATGACATAGCCCGCTTATTGTTTTGGATTCTTGACGGAAGGAATATTATTTATACTGAATTGCTTGGATAATATCTCATTGCGTAATTGGTCTAACATGTAAACATAGCAGCAATCGGTGCGCGTGTGCTGGATCTTTTTTCAGAAGTAATTACTTACATCTAATTACGAAATGTTTCAGTTATATGAAAGACAAGCTGATATATTTCAGAAGAGGGATGTGATGATAATAAAAAAGTCATTGGTTCGTTAGAAGAAAGTAAGTAACACAAACATAGTGAAAGTTTGTATGGATACCACAAAAGAGAAACTCAAACGAATCCAAGACAAGTTAACTTGCTTTATTAAGAATCACTTAAACAATCTTACAAGATCTGTTTAATCCGGTTTACTCAACGTCACAACTTGACTTGAGACGGACCAATTCTTAAACTACCCAAATGCACAGTGGTCGAGACAAACCTCACCACTTGCA